>DWPA01000172.1:0-31289 GCA_018251375.1 Calpodes ethlius
AAAATACCGAAGCGGAAATCATGTTTCGATTGCGACAATTATTCGAAACAAAAAAAATATTTTATTTAAAATCACTCGTTTAAAATCTTCACTCAACTCTACAGCATATAAAATATTATATAATTGTCTATGTGCCAATTATAGATTAAATTATTGAAAATCATGAATTATGATTATGTTTATTTTGTTTAAATTATTGATATTCTACATAAATAGTTTATTTTCCCGCGTTATAACAACAGCTGTAAGCATTCATTACTTAAAACTAATTCCTAAACAAGTTTATACTCGAAAGTTCTATCTAGTCAAATATTAATTTAATAAAATGCATTTCAATCATTGTATTCAAGTTCATCGAATTCGATTAAGTCGCACAGACTAACACACTAACATTTCTTTTATTTTATAATCTGTACTGGCAGTTTAAAATGTTTCTTTTTAATTACGATAACATTTTTGTAACTGGCAGTATTGATGATAAATTTGAAATTAGAATAGATTCTAATTTAACGATACCCTAGACATTCCTTCTAATATATTTCCAAGTAAATAAAGTGAACAGCACAAAACATAATATAGCAGGTATGTGCAATGTTATCTTAATCCTTTATCTTATTGTTTACGCACTATTCATTTTATCTTTTATCTATTTTTTTCTGTTCATACATACATTGCTAATTCCTTTAATTATGTGAAAGAAAATAAAGATTAGTGGAGGTTTTCTACTAAAAAAAATCTCCAAAGACAAATTGATAAGACTTTCTGTTAAATGAGGAGTCATTACTCTGGCTTATTGGAGTCAAAGATGTATGGTTTTTATTTATTTCATGGAATTGGTCAACAAATGGATAGTGCGTTTACATTTTTTTTTTATTTTAGCTCTGAAGAGTGTGTTCTAAGAAATCCAACCCTCATTTCAATTTAGATAAATTGGTATTTTATATTGTCACCAAATTCAAGTTTAATACATTGAATAGTAATCATTCTTAAAAAAAAAAATTAAGGCATTTTAAATTTCGAGTTAACTTTATGGTCAATTCGACAATTATTATATTTTTTTTATATCTGGTAGTGTACTATTATATGTACTTACCATAGAACAGTACAGTACAATTTTAATAAAAAAAAATTATTGTCAACCTTAAATTTTGTCAATAAAAAAGCTAGTAATAAAAAACAAATACAGAAAATCCATAGACAAGCCGAATAGAAAAGAGGTTTATTTGTTTTTAAATAAATGAACTTGAATTTGGTGACTCATTCTGATTAGGCATAGGTCATCAGTTTTCGTGTGAAATGGGTTTATGTTGGTATAGTTATGGTATTTTAGTGTTTACTTACAAAGAATCCTCAGATGTAAATAAGGCGAGGTGAAGCGGAAAGTGTTGTTGAATTTGTTATTTATTGCTTGTATCGTTGATTAGCTGTTTTATAACGGAACTAATAAATAATTGCCCAGTTTATACGTGTTTTATTAATGTACCACTCCATTTTATATCTTATTGTGTAAACAATGTATTGTGTAACAATGCGCCGCCATAACTCACCTGTCAGCCTTGGGTTTGATGGAGAGACGTGCAAAAAGACTCATTGGAGACCAACAACTGGTCGACACTAATCTCCAAAGTCTCGAGCATAGGCGAAGGGTAGCCGACCTCTCGTGCTTCTACAGGATGCATTTTGGAGAATGTGCGCAGGAATTATTTGAATTAATTCCCCCTTCACAATTTATCCACCGTACAACCCGACGTACGGCGGGTATCCACCTTTACGTAGTGCACATCCCGGCAATACGAACGAAAAAATTTGCGTCGTCGTTCCTTATACGTACTGCGAAGGAATACCCTGAGTATAATGTTGGAGTCTTCAAAAGGAGAGTGAATAGGCTCTTTATAAGTTAGTTCGCACAACATCATAGATAATGCCGATGCTCTTTCGCGGATCCAAATTAACAATGACGATATAGGTTCACTCGTAGTCAATCTATCTATAAGACGTCCTTCTAACTCGTCTACACTTACAGCTAATTCTAGTTCTATACCTACAGCTACTTCTACACACACAGTTCATACGAGTCAAGAAAATCCCATATTGGAAATTCCAATATCGGATGCTCCAATTAATTGTTTTATGAACCAAATTTATTTTATTTTAGTTAGTGGAAACAAGAAAAGTCCGTTAATCACAAAAACTTTTGAAACCCACAAGAGAACTACTGTTCATTTATTAGAATCATCTTTACACGATGATGTAGTTAAAGCCGTTAAAGATTTTGTCAATCCTAAGGTTAAAACAGGGTTATTTGTTAATCCTCCGATAGCTATGCATGAAATCATTCCCATAATACAAAGAGAGTTCAAAAGTTCCTCCATGAATTTAATGTTTACAAAAACGGAAGTAGAAAATGTCAAGGAATATCTGCAACAGCAAGTTCTAATTAAGAACTACCACGATGGTAAAACCAACCATCGCGGAATAAATTAAACTTATTTGGCTTTATCTCGAAGGTACTACTGGCCTAAAATGAAAGATGAAATCACAAAGTACATTTCCGAATGTAGCATCTGCAGCCAGGCTAAATACGATCGCAATCCTACTCGACAAAAATTTCATGTTGTACCACCGCTAACAAAACCTTTTGAAATTATTCACATAGATATTTTTACAGTACAGAATGAAAAATACTTTACAGCAGTTGATGCGTTCTCCAAATATGCTCAAGCATATTTATTAAGGGATGGAACAGCATTAAGTGTGGTTCAAGCTCTACTTCAGTTTTTCACTCATCATGGGGTATCTTTAACCATAGTTTCAGATCAGGGACCAGAATTTACCAATCAAATATTTCTAGAATTTATTAGGGTTCATAAAATATAACACCATAAAATACTACCACACAGTCCCAACGAAACTGGAATAGTAGAACGTTTTCACTCTACTATATTGGAACATTTGAGAATATGTATTAAAATTGGAACAGGCAATGTTTGTGTTAAAAATCTAATGCCTTATGCTTTATTAGGTTACAATAGTTCGATTCATAGTTTTACCAAGTGTCGTCCATTAGACCTGATTACTGGACATTTTGATCCTCGGGATCCCGTAGACATTAACTTAACTGAACATTTAACATAATAATACTTACGAGAGCACAGGAAGGGAATGGCCTTAGTTTTCGACTTAATCAATAAATCTTCACTTCATAAACGAACAGAACTCATAAAAATAGAAACAAAAACCGCGGGCCCGAACAAGAACTTTCTGCTGGTCAGCAGGTCTTCGTACAAAATCCCATGGCTAGCCGACAAAAAATAGCACCGCGTTTCACAAAAGTTACCGTTTTAACCGACCTTCCTATACATATATATACTAAAGGAAATTGTGATTCAGTCGCTAAATCACGTCTAAAAAGAGTTCCTAAAGATCACGTATTGTTCCAGGATACCAGTGTTAATCTACCAAGTACTTCAACTGATTCACGGACAAGAACTAATGATTGACCCATTAAATGACGGACCTGGCTTACTTCCTTTCAAATTAGGACAAGCAAAAGTAATATCCCACTATCATTCCTTCGTACAAAATATAGATCTTGCCAATATTCACGAACAAATAAAATCTTTTCAGTTAAAGTTGTCGGATTTAAAAAATCAATTAAATAATAAAATCTTATTATTTTATGATCCACATATATCTTTTTTGGACACAAAAATTTTAAAAAATTCTTCTAAATTACAAAGTTTCGAGCCGATACGCAGGAGGAGAGGTCTGATTGATGGTTTGGGATCAATAATTAAAAGTATTTCAGGTAACTTGGATTACACAGATGCTTTAAAATACAACCAGGCAATTAATATTCTACGGAATAACGGAAGGAAATTGAATTGGAATTTAATAATCATATGACTTTGAGTAAAGAATGGGTGTCAGGCCATGCTAATTTGTCAGATACTATCGTTGAGAATCAGAAAAAAATTATTGAAGCTATTGATAGAATAGTTAGGGAGAAAGATACGAATTTAGGAAAGTATTCGCATCTAGCACAGTATATTTTAATGTTAAGTGATAGTATAGAGAGTCTTTATGACGAAATTAATGAATTAGAAATAAATTTGGCTTTTATTCGTGCATCGAGCACACCACATTCTATTATAAGCTTAGACTCTTTGAGAAAAATGTTAGATAGATTACGGGGTTTACATCCAAAAGGAGAAATTCTTGACATTGAGCTTAGAGAGTATTATGATACTCTGAAATTGGGATACTTTTATGTAGATAATAAAATAGTAGTAGTATTCCAAATCCCTCTTGTCTTACCGATTACATAAGATTTTTATAAAATATCAACATTACCTAATAAAAATCACCTAGCCCTTATACCTATCCATCCTTACATAGCCATTACCAGTCTCGATTCTTTGTACATGGAGACAGAATGTCCGAAGACCAATTCGTGGTATCTCTGTGAGATTAAATACAACCATAGATCTCTACATAGTCCAGACTGCGTGCATCAGTTGATCACCAAACAAGAATTGCCGCCATCATGCACTCCTCAATCCAATAATTCTCTCCAGAGAAGCGCTTGAACAACTTGATGATAGGCATTACGCTATGAGTTTTCCTGTGCCAACCAAAACTAAGACATCTTGTGGTCAAGAACAGTTTCAAAGGAACTCTACAAGAACTCTACTAGGAAATTTTCTAGCAGTTATCCCTTACAACTGTCACCTTACTGCTCCTGAGTTTACCATAATGAATAATCACGATCACATTAAAGGACGAGCTTTGAAGATTACGGAGTTACCGCATTTACAAGATCAACCCAAGGATGAAATACCTTCTATCAAATTAAATTCTATCAATCTTGAAAACCTTCACGACGTTAATAAGAAGATATTCATTCCAATCTCCAATGAAACTTAAGCAGTTTGCCGATCTAAGTGTCTACCACACTACAATTCCTATTTATATAATTGTGCTTATTGCTGCTACTATTTGTGCTGTACTCTTACGTCGCTATATTATTCGGAAGAAAAATTTGAACGAAATAAAATCTAAGATTGAGTCATCTACATCGCAAGAACTTTATGTGAAAATCGCTGATGGAAAGCCAATTGACCCGAAATTAATAAAAGTTCATCACGACGCTATTTCAGAAACTACTTCGACCAAAGCCCGTCAGGAGTTGCTCAGCTTGAGGAGGGAAATGTTACATATGATGTATCTCGCATGACATCGCCATCATATCGCTCATCGCATATCGTTCGTCACTAACCGTGGTCACTGGGCGAGCGTAATATCGACGCAGCAGAAAATGCGATAAGATGCCGTTCCCATGGATTCATCTAGCGCTTTAGTTTTTAAGAATTAAAATTCATTATTGTTCTAACTTTAAAGGTAGATTTGTACTTAGAATTTATTTTTTTATACAATATGTTAAGTAAAAGTATGAACGCATTTAAGTTTCTGCATCCCCCGCCTGTAGTCACGTAACTCGCGTAAAAACACAATTTCAGATACATCTAGTTCGTTTATTATAGCGCGCTTGGTGTATTTTATATTTTCATGTACATAATAAATTCAAAAAGAATATAATTGTCACATAATTGCACAAACACGCATGTCACTATTTATAAAAACACAAAATATCCCAGAAGGTAATAAAATCCAGAAATAACTACATTTGATCAAATGTACGCTTTTATACGTGTGATAATCGTTATTTACTGTCCAAAAATAGTTTTACCAGTAGAAAATTAAATGCTTATTTTATTCACGTGTAAAACATTATTACCTTTAGTACAAAAAACACTTTAATTTTTTTTGCAAAAGGACTATTTTTGCATAACAAGTGTCAAGTGTCTACGCTATACGCTCGTGTTTCTATGCGTTTGTGTAGATACACAGCTGTACACAGAGTGTTTTATTTTTGCGAATATTAGACTAGTTTTCAAATATTACTAAGGATTTTTTTGTTGCACATTTATGATACAGTTTAGTGACAAGTTTTATATTATTTTTTATTATATTTCTTCAGTGTACCTATTCAATAATATAAAGATATTTTGTAGTATGTGAAATTTTTCTGATTATGTTGAAGAATTATAATCATCATTCTTATTTCATCCATAGTACCATCGGTGCTAAGAACAGACCTCCCCAACATAACCATTACCAGCCGGGAGTCTATAAATATGTTGTTTTATTTTATTATTATACAGAAGAAAGTATAAAAAATTGATAAGTAGTATAGTAAAATTGAAAGGTGAAAACATCAATTTATATGAAAAAAATAACAAACATTACGCCACAGAAAAATTACTAAAATATGTTTTTTTATTTGCTCATTATTCATATAATCAAATATTTTGAAATATACCTTTCTACGGAGGTTTGATTTTAAATAGGTCCTGAGCTTTTTTTCACGTAAAAGAATATATAATTTGGTATTTTATTATAGTAGCATTTACAGTACCTTCTAATTTATCAATTAGGAGGTCCTTACTTTATTGACTCAACAATGTGGAAGAGCAATCATGTTCTTATTACGGGTGTTGTAGTTATTTAATATTTTTTTTTAAACTGCACATATTATGATGTTTCCGTAAATATTCGTCATAGAATTACACAAATGTACTAGTATTAAGCAATATATATAATAATTCACAAACTTAAAATATAAAAAAAATTACAAGTAAGTAATAAATCATCATTTTCAATCATTCATAAATTTTCATCGCCTTTTGTAACGCGAAACATGGTAGTCACTTATCAATACCCTTAATATAAAGGATCTTGACACATACTACACATAGTCGTAACAACAGTCCTTTTTTTGGGCATTGCATTGAACACACTGTAACTGTTAGTATTTGTGCTGCCTTTACAACTCATCCTCAGTTGTATTGTGACAGGGGGCGTGTTACTAAGAGAACACCCTGGGTTGCGGTAAATTCAGTATCATATATTTACAGAAAACGGCACAAAAGACATGACAGCGACCTGTTTCTAAATATCCACTCGGTTAGTGGGTTGTCGAATGTATATGATACTATGATGTATATGATAATGTATACGTTAAGGAGATTGGTGTTAAGCAGTCTCTTAAATACTTTCATATATTACTTCGGTTTAAAGAACTTTATTTCTCATAAGACATAGTACATTGTCACTTACAATGAGAAAATTTAATAATGTAAAATATAGTTTTGTTCGGCGAAGTTATGAGAGTGTGTGTGTGTATGTGGCACTATGGGTGCGCGCGCGTTCGTGTGTGTGTGTGCGCATGTGTGTTTGACTGGTGTTTGTTTGCATGGTTGTTTGTGTAAAAATATCTATTATAGCTGTTACCCTGTACAAATAGAATAATGGTACAGTGAGAAAAAATAATGATTAATGTTACCTAAACATGAGAGATAAAACCATACTTGTTTCCATAGAAAATTGTAGTGATTATTACGTCTACAGAGGTGTGAATTTCACGTGTCTGCTACTCATAAATACAATCAACTTTGTAAGCAAAGATTGTTGTGAATTGTGATGTAATAAGAATAATAAATACGAATGAAGTGACTTAGGTTTGTAAACTTAAAAATACTTTTCAATACCTTGTATTTTCTGCTAAATGTTTCTAGGTTTTGTTACATAAATGTATCGTGAAACAAATCTATAATTTACGAAAATACATTCGACAATAGAAATAGCCGTGCCCTTTCGCGCGCGCGAATTATGCTATAGATAGTAACAGATAATAATGATGGATTTGTCTTTTAAGATTGATAACACGTATGTATGTATATTAAGTACAAAAAAAAATTAAAATCGTCCAAAATGATAACGGAATACCTGCATAACTCGGGGGAATAGCATTTTAATTCACTTGAAACAGTCACAGTTTTTGAAAAAGTCCTAATGCATTCACTTTCAGCGACCTAGAATCCCTCGCCTATCCCCCAGGCACGATGCATGAGCATGACGGAATTGCAATTCCTAGCGCCTCAACCCCATGCCCTCATTGTCTTTTATGATCCCAACGTCATAAAAACCATTTTCATTTTCACGTAGACTTTACAATTGCCAAGATTACTGACTTTTGTACTTTTTGCCCTCATTTTATGTGTTACGTAGTATTGCAAGGATTTTCATGATGTTTTACTATTAGATAGTATTTCAAGACTAATGATACGTGGATAATGGTGAACATTTTGTAAAACTCCAGTTAAAAAAATCTTTTTAACTCTTAATACATAGTTTTATCCTAAAATCTACCTGCATTATTTTTTAACGAATTCTAATAAGTACCGAACTTATAATATAATAACCTATTAAGCAAATGTTACTTAGAACAATCTTCTTCACTTAAATAGTAAAACCTTTGGCGTACATTTTTTTCAGAGTTGTTTCCTAGTTCGCTACAGGGCATAGCCCCATAGTAGGTAAGCTTTTATGTGCAGTGACTGGCCTCATTTTATATCACGATCTCGATATAGACAAAACATAAAACCGTTTTCCCTTTTCACCCACATCTCGCCCTTGCCAATTGCCAAGATGTGTGTTTCGTTTCTTTTGTCTTCATTCGTCTGCTGTTGACATTTATATAGGACGCGTTAGGGTCAAACACGAGTAACCTATTACATCTCTTGGGGTCGAATTATAATCACAGATTATAAAGCGGAAGTTAACATTGCAATTGCAGCATAAACAACATACAGAGATACATACAGGAAATGCAAACGAGACAGATAACATTGCTTGTAAGATAAGTAAAGATAGAAAGTAGTGATTTTATTTACTTCACGAAAGTTAGAAATAAAGCTGAAAGGCTTAGAGCTTTAATGTGATTAAGATTAATTACGCATGTATTCTTAAAAATTTTAAGTTATAATTATTAGTGCAATTAGTTCGCTATTGCCAATTATTTTCATAAATATATGTAGAGAATTAATCTCAAAATATTTTTGATGTCCATATACGCCGGTAGCCACTGACTATGAGGTGGTTTGTCAGCCTGTATATTTACATAAAAAAAAACTTGGCAAACAGGACTTCCAGGCTCAGGTAAGTTTAATATCTATACTATTAATGTTTTATTTTGGATTCATAAAAAATAATTATTTCAATAGATGTACTGTATCAGCAGAAGTCTTCTCAGATGAGTGCAATGAGATGTTAAATCGTAATTTGTATTCCAGAGTCAATTCCGACCGTTGACGACCCGGCTGTCACGCGTAGTGTAGCTGCAGGGGTCACGAAGTAATTTATATGACTAGAAAGGTCATCACTATGAGCCGTATTCATGTGCTGCAGAATTGGTTCTATTCAATTCTTTGTCATTATTGTAATATATAGTAAGAAGCAATTCATATGTGTACTAAAAATAACAACTCTGTTATAAGTACAAATAGTATAAAATTTATGGTTTTTTTTTAAGTATTCTTTGTTTTAATTATTCTGTATTTAGCTATTTACCTGATGGTATTTTTGATCATTCATATTTTGGTAAGTAGGCAACTATTCCAATTTTGACTACATTGTTCTTTTACTGCTCACCTACATTACACAAGTTTATATTTATGTATTGGACATGTATCATCTCCTCAAGTTTTATTAAGCAGAAAATATTATACATTTTCTGACACGAATTCAATTTAAAATGGCGCTCAGATTTATTCCTGAAAAGAAAATCCTTGAATACTTTGTCGTACGACATCGTGATAAAAGTCTTAGTAATGAAATGTGAAACCAGTCCTAACCACAGACAGTTAAAATTTTATCTCCGGACATACATGTATAACCTGTATTCCTTGATTATCATGAGCAGATCATGCGTACGCATCATAAACGAGTTTGTGATTACAAGCCGAGCTAATGGCCTATCTCCGGCCCCGTGTCTTACAGCCTTCAGTTCAATTTGTTGTATACAAGTGCCATCTCATAGAAACAAGCGACGTCCGGCTCAGTGGCGAGGGTCGCAAATCAACGCAATACGACACGCAACTGCATTCCTGTGAGAAAGGAACTCGTCGCGATATACGTAGTATAAATATAGGGCTATCTAGCACGGAAAGCTATATGGGGCAAGAGAAACTGCTTACTTGTTGATCTGCTTCTTTAAATTTAATTTCAAACACAATACACATATACATGTAGGAAGTCTGGTATCCTTATCCATAAAAATAAAGAGTGCATCAAATGGCTCCTTGGTTTAGAAATAAGTACTAACCACTTTGAAATGTAACGATGAAAACAGCAAATGAGGAAATAGTTCCTCATAATATAGATTATGGATAATAATCTGCATACAAAGCTGCTCGTTCTAAACAACAATTATTTTATTCAACTTAATTGACCTAGCTACACCATTTAAGAAACAATTATGCGTGTAGGTACCCGCATAAAATCATTGTTTTTTAAGCTCTATATAACTCTGCATTGTTGGTAGTACACATCAATAAAACTAGGTCATTTGTTAACCTTTCACACAGTATCCCTTCCTCTTTTCATTGGTAAAAAATAGCAACAAAGGGAGCATAGCGAAGCAAAAAGCGCGGGCGCATTGCGTGCGACAGCTGTGAGCGCGCCCGCGGCTCTGATTGGTCGGGGCGCCGCGCGGCCGACAGATGCGCATCACCTCGGCCTGCTCGCTGCCGACCCGAATGATTTACCACAGCACTAGCCACTTGCTATAGGTACTTCGCTACGGTTTGGGAGTACTTTATCCCATTCCAATCGCGTCTCAGTAATTGGAAGCAGGTGCACTCATCCATATTTGTAATTAATATACCTATTAGATGAGTAGCTGTTAGACAAACACAGTATTTGTGATACCATTGTATATGAAACTGTTTAGTGGAGGAGTAAATGTACTCTGGTAATAATGACTTAACCAAATATAGAGTCGAGCTGTTTGCGTGTTAATAGTTCAACCTAGCACTGTAGAAATCATCTTAAACTTTGATTAAAAGATATTACTTTAAAACTTATCAACCGATTATATTCATGTAAAAAAATAACTAATTCTAATTTAACTGTGCGTGCTATTATTACTATTAAATAAATTACATTATTAGTGGCATTACGTAGATGTTATCTGAGCGTAAAGCTTGCCTGGTTAGCTACCACTCTTGCCTTAGTTAGCCACCAAAAATCTCGTCGTGTAGGGGCTGGGGACTTTAGATTTAGAAGTAATTCTTGGTCTTTTATTTATTTTTTCTTTCTTAGTTGGCTACTCATCGGTGAAGCTTATGGTGTTACTGAAGTTCATAGGCGATTAGGGCCATAAACTAACTGGTCATTCTTCTGCATTTGTCTAAATTAGTTAAAAAAAATAAAAATATTAATTTTTATTTGAAAATGTATTTTTTTTTGGTTAGACACTTTTTTAGTTAATTAGTTCGGTTATGACCCTAGGCAAAAAAATCAGCAAGCAGCCACCGGACATGAGTATTACTGGCGCAAAAGGTCCGTACCTTAACACATAAGGAGTCTCCTACGCGTTGCCGTTAGAATATATGAAATGCACCTTTTAAGGAAACCTTAAAACCGGCTAGCTGTAAAATTTGTACTGATTTAGATTTAAATAGGCACCCGCTTAAAAAAAAACTACTAGTTAGTGACTTGATGGATTAATAGTTTGGAGGAGACAAGATTAAGGCTAAATGACATATTTATCATACAATATTTAGGACCGTGTATGAACATGTTACATACAATAGAATAACTTTCAATGCAAAATATAAAAATGTACAGAGATCATCGTAGAAACAATTTTTAACTAGGACGCGGACAGCTATGATGCCACGTCGAGGTCGAATGCAATTAGTTCGTGCGAGGCAACGACACCGCAGTCTGTTAAATATTCAACGACATTTTAAAAATGTTTCTATCTATCTCCACCTACCTGGTGTTCATTTTTCACAGGTGTTGCAATGACTCAAAACACAGCTTGCATAGCTTACGTAACTACATCCAAACGTTCCATGTTTGGTGCATAATGTTACGGTTTTCTACCGTGTAGGTAGACAGTTGCGTATATAATCTTTAACAGAGGAGTTTCATCCGAAACACGATATGCGGACAATAACATACAACTGTCAGGTACGGAGCTAAGCATTTAGCTTAAATAATTCAGTGTTACGGTGCATTCCGACTGATCAGAATACGGAATGAGAACAACCAGGACTTTTTACATTCTCAAGATTTTACTCTACAACGTTAAGTCATTTTTATCTGTAGAGTATACTGATAGAGTTCTGCATCGTCTCATCCCTAATAGAACTGACTGCTGGTTTCGGATATGCTGTTAAGGGAAGGTTCATGGTACTGTATAGGCAAGTGGATCAGCTTCATTCACTTTTAAGAACATTGTGGAGAGCAAATGCTCAAATTATTTCAAGAGAATTTATAATCTAATCACCGAAGCAAATGGTAATGATTAATTCAAGTATGAATATTTAGGGGGTGGTCCTTCGAGCAGGACACTTCAAATCACTAGGTTATTACTTACACAGGCACGTGTGCAATAAATCTGAATTAGTATTTGAGACAGGTATATTTTACTCGGTAACACGATACACTATGCATGTATAAAACAAAAGATACTTAGTAGCTTGTATATTCGAAGAATGTCTAAACAGAAAACCTTTAATGTTTATGTGCGTTTATTTTTAACTCCCGAGACGGGCCGAAGTATAAATGTATTTACAAATAAGGAACAAATAATTAAATTCTCAAGTAAATAGGTCAATTCCATTACTCCGTCATTGTTTGAAAGCTTAATACGAGGATTATTATTAGATTTCGGTTCTTAATAATCGCGGATGTGGAAACGTTACTCTCATGAAATACACCTAGTTACAGTGTGTGTACCACGTGGAACAGGCGTACTCATAACACTCCCAGATTCCAGGCAACGTAGTACCAATTAACTGCCTCTTGCTGAGCACTCGCTCCGCAATACAAAAAACCTGACGGTCGTTCACCCGGTCAAATTCCTAGCTCGCGCTCCTTTGTTATCTACGCTATCTTCCGTTTCCTAACCCTTAGCTCTGGCCTAATTAAGTTCTTTGTACAGTCGAAATAGCGCATAACTCCATTCTGTCAACACCCATTGTTCACGTGCTGTCATCTTGGTGCGCGTAAATAAATTGATATTATCAATTAATACTACTACTAGATACTCTACTCCTTTCTAATCACGTATTACTCCAGTTAAATAAAAAAAAATTAAGAACATTAATGTTTCTAATTTTAAACTTTTCCAACATCTGTAATTCATGAATTCATAAATCACCAATTTGCATGATTAGTACATACTCATACGGGCATTCACTTGTTTGTTTTTAACATTAAATTGTTGCCGTTTTTGTCTCTGTTGTGGCTGGATATCCGCTTTAGACTATTTATAAGTAGAAACCGAATTACTTTACATAAACCACACTGGAAACAAAATACTCATGAATATAACTCGATTCTCAGGTTCAAGTCAAAATAATCGAATTATTTACACAATGGATTTAATCTTTTCTTTACGAAGTCGATTATATGTAATATAATGTTATGGATAAAGGATAACGAGTTGCGGCCACGACCTTCTGCTTCGTTTCGAAAGGCGAATGTATTCTCGAAAAGCTAGAATGCTGAGTGAATATGACGTCGGTTATCGCACCTCGACAGCTATTTGTGTTTCAAATTCACAAACGAACGGCCGATCTTCTGGTCATCAAGTGACCTTTGATTGATTTGTTTGGCATGTGTGTTTTAATGTACGGATATACACGAGTTATCAATCCATCCATGTCCAGGTCACAAATATCAGCAGTTGATATCTACGTTATAAACAACCTACTACCGATGACGGAAGCTTTCATTTAGTCACTATTGTAAACTACAGCCAGAGTAGTAGTGAAGGAATACTATTAACTGCTCGTGGCTACGCTGATATGAATTTATAAATTGCCTCGATGTCATCATGAAGCTAGCAAATTTGAAGGAAACTGATACTTACCATGTAGTCTACGAGAATGTAGTGAATATTTCTTGTGGTTTATTCCATTTACTAAACCAAAATTACTGTATCTTACCATCCTCCATTTGCATTGTTACAAGACATAGAAACTGGCAAATGGGAAAGGAGTTTACCGCAATTATGATCCCGTTAGGCAGTTAGGCTCATACCAAGATGTACATGAAAATCACCTTATACTGATCTCGCACGTAAACATCTTATATGCGCTTGACCCTATGTGATCGACCCTAAAACCCCCCGATATCTGTTAAGTACATTATAATAAATCCTTTTTATCACATTCATTTAGAGATAACTACTTGTAAACAGGGACTAAAATAACACTGTTTTTCCCTAGACATAAAAATTGGTTTAAATTTAGAATAAGAATATTATTAGTAATAGTTTCAATCACCAAACAGATCAATTATTATTCAAAAGTATTCAAAAAATATTGAAACATAATTAAAAGTGCCCGAAATGTATTCCGCCTTCGTAATTGTATACCTAGTTAAATTTGAATTTTTCTTACCGAAAATAATGACATAACGTTTATTTCACTTAGTTATATAAAATTATGTAATCTTTTTCAAGTAGTAAGTTATTGTAATATGTAAATTGTACTTATTTTTTCATAACGGGCGATAAAAAGTGGAGTGTCTCTAAAGTAACACTATTTTAAACTCGGGTGCCGAACTTTGACTCCCTAGATGCCCTCAAAATTCTACTCTGGAATCTTTCGATTCGCGATATAAATAACACTGTACCCTTAAAAGTAATTGTTCGCTTTACGTTTGGTATGTATCCTTTGTTGGGTAAAATACTCTACCACCACCCATGAGTGCCGTGAGATTACATAAACTAGATAGTACAAAATTCAGCGATATCTAATAGAGGGATTGGCTCGGACTCAAGAGAGATGAAGACGCTTAAAAGGAAAAGCTTTGTTGAAACAACAATTCATATCATTCATATTCATAGTAAACTATTCCAGCAAAGAAACATGTTTGTCTGGCCATTATATTAGGTAGTAATTCATAAATACGTAATTCATTTTAAAAACTCGTTTTATAAATATACTTGTTAACAATTTGACTGGAGCGCCAACTAGTAGTAATCAAATATTATCTGTCGCCATGACAAGAAATATACATAAGCGTTAATAGGCTCTCCATCGGTAGAACCATTCATAAATGACATTATCACCCGAGCAACAAACCCACTAATGATTAATATGTAATATCATTATCTATATTACCTTAATTATCAGTGTCTGATTATACTAACCTAGAGCGAGCAGCACAACGAGAGCCGCTATTCCGGATGAGAGTGCCATGATGGACACAGTCACTATAACACTTCACAGTACACTTTTGTCACTTCCAGGAGCAAAAAAACTGATGTGAATAAACCAAGTAACAAGAATCTCCTCTGGCCGCGGTGCGGCCGGGCTTGGCCCGAATCTGGAACAAAAGAATTTCATTGCATTATTTGCAAGTCTTACAACTCACTAAACTAAAGAACTCTAAACAAAAGTGCGCATGAAACGAACGTAAAACAAAAACAAAGCTTACACCTCTACTAACTGTGAATGTGCAAGGTTTGAGTACGTAATAAAAACGATACAATAGATGGTTCATTTTAATTTTATTGGTTTTCGCTCATATTATCCCACGTTTATTTCGATATGTAGATAAGTGGTTTGATGAATCATCACGTGTGTAAAAATTCAAACTGTGACCTTTTCATTTGTCGACTTATACAATTGATTCACAAAGGATATTTTAAAGTAATTATATAAATTATAATAATAAAAATAAGTATGTAGTAGCAATAGTAACCAAGAACACAAAGGAAAAATAAAGGAACCTCTTGTATGCAGGTATTTCTTTGAGGATTTCTTCTCTTATTGAGGAAAAAATGTGTAATTTTATTAACTAAAAATATAACTGCCGGTTTTAATGAATTAAAGAAAATTTCAAATTGTTATTTGTTAAGTTACCTTCCTATCTGTTAAGGTTAACAGTAACTAAGTAAGCGAAGCTAGTTAGTTTCGCCTACCAAAAGCTTTTTGTATTTATTTACCGGTGAGGTCAATGTACGTCCAATCCGACATTGTATTTTAGTAGTATGATTAGTTCACGAAATAAATGAATTAGCATTTTATGTATATGCTACTCCCAAAGGGGGAGCTTGGCGCTAACGATTGCGTGACAAAGCCACGCGCAACGTCTGTGTTGGGCATATTAATTGTGTTTACGACTATGTACTATACTCCTTTATTTATATGACATGCTTAGGTTTTATATTAAATCTTTATAAGAAAGAGCATTTGACATAAATAGGACACTTCATGGAAGTTGTGTATAGGTGGAGTTTTGTGACTACGAAATTATTTACGTTCTTTTTCTAATATAATACTGACATATTCTATTGAAGTTACTGTTGTCCAAGAAAACTAGGTATAAAATAATAAAAGGAAAAAAAATAACAATTTTCTAGAAATATCAGGGCACCTTGTAATCAGCTAATGGAAATTACAAAAACGATAAGAAGTTAATAACAGAAAACAATAGATTGAGATAAAAATCTTGATATACTTTTGAAATAAGTCCATGCTTCCCACAACCCATGCAGACGAAAGTTGTGGATGCAAATATAACAAACAATGTAACATAAACGTGATAGTATGGATGTTTTGATATAGAAGCTAATTGCGTACGGAGATTCTGTTACGAAATTAATATTTTTGACAACGATTATGTATTGCTATATAATGATATATGCTACAAAATTTAAACAATTTATAATTATGTTATTGGTTTCACACTTTACTTCTGGACCCAATTCTGAAATTGGCTCAGTTGATTAAGAATAACTATAAAGAATTTTACATTTAAGTATATTGTAGTTTCTTTGAAACGAGTGTAACCTACTTACATATTCAATGTACCGTCTCTATCAAAGGAGCATTTCCGTTTGTAGCACTTGGCTACAGGTAATCTGAGCTAATTGCTCAATTACATATGTATATCTACCGACATTAGCACACAAGTCTTAGTAATAATTATTTATTAGATACCTACCTGTTGATTTACCCGTTTGCTACAGTTAAAAATGTTTATATTTTTAAAACGTCCAAAAATATAATATATAAGATAACTTAATATAATAGATAAGTGGTACATTACAACAATGCTTATATCTATTTATCCAATAATATATTTTATTTTTGAACCGGAACCAATTTAATCGTCTGAAATCTTTCTGAAGGTTTATGTGAAACCTTCTTTTATTATTCCACGGAGGGGCATAAAAGTACCTATTTTCATACAAATAAAACAAGTTTTCGTTTCATAAAAATGCAATATCTAAAATAGATATGTATAAATATACAGTACATTAGTTGTCAAATTGTAGAGAATAATATAACTTCGAGTATTAATCAAAATATTATCAGAATGTTTAGCTTACAGTAGATAAACATCGAGAGTATTGTATTGTATGTATGTCTGGCTTGCCGCTGACGGCTTGCTAAGCCGATTGAATAAGCGCTCCGGAAGCGCTCCTTATGGGCGAGTGTCCTCTAAAACACCAGAATAAAGCGGCCATGACATCACTATATTGAGCACAATAAACTGTCTCTAAAGAATTAACCAACGAACAAGCGCAAGCAGTCCTTTGCGCTGAAAACAAATTATTAATAATACAAAATGATTAGTCTAAACGTGTTGAAATATTGGAAACATTTTTATGTTAATTATATGAAAAATATTACTACTGAGGCCGCTAAATATTAGAGCCGTGATATTTACCTAAGTACAGAAACCAATCAGCTCCAATTTCTTCAACCCGGCAATAGTTAATCTTCTGTAGATTGATGATACATAAAGATGAAGTAAAGTTAACCTCTTCGGTTAACTCGGCCTCAAGGACGGACGGTTCTACTTATACTCTTATACCTTATATAGAAACATACTTTATTTAAAAAAACCTTTAAACTCAATAGCATACTTGATTGGAACTAGCATAATAGTCGCATCGATATATTCGATGATGGAATACGTAAAACAAAACGATATATTAAAACTGCATTGTATTGCCCGTGCAGTTAACCGTAAAGATACACGAAGTGAGTGCGTCAGTACCCTATGTTTGTTTGAATACATGCGCATAGACAAATTATAGCTTGATAATCTATTTGGTTTACTCTACTATAGCTTCTACTACATTACTACCAACACTAGATCAAAATAGAAAGTCTGGAAGCTTGAAATATAAATACTATTTATAGCTGCAATGATATTTTAGCAAACTTCGCTGACTTTAAACCTTTTAAAACGAGACAAAGTTGCTTTATGGATCTTGTTTCGCGAGCGACGATGTTCTTCCACTTAGGTACGTTGTTTACAATACATGAGATTTATTTGATGCAGTATCATTGCCACTTGACAATTTGAGGCCGTGCATCCATGCACATTCTTAATCATAGTCTTAAATTGTCCTATTAAGTATCCGAGGTTTGTAACAAGACAAATTGTTGTTAGAAAATTAACGTAGAGCGCGTGATACCATTTAAAGTGCTGCGATATTTTTTGTTACCTACAGAAATAAAAATATACTGATCGCCATATGCGCTGGATGGCCGAGGCGACGCCATGGATAATCGAGGCGTATTAGTTTTAATGATTCTAACATTCTTACGCATGCTCGATTCCCTAGAGGTCGGTAACTTTGGAAGATTAGCGTCTAGGAAAGTTTTAATAATTGTTTTCCAAAAAAAAAAAGAAACATATTCCAAATTCTAATTCAAGTTACTTATTACAGACAGTAGGTGACTAGAATTTGAATAAAAATTTAAAATATACTTATTTTTTGTTATATTTGAATTTGAAAAGCTAATAAATATGTTCATTGTGATTCATTGTTGATGAATATCATTGTGACATATATATTTCATACAAGTTTCATTTCATTCGCATATTGTGATTGTACTGTTTATTAACCTCCCGGAAGGAGAATATATCCGTTACGTTACAATTTAAAACATTTGACCATTGCGGGGTGCCAGCACGGTTACAGAGGAACGCCGCGCGTGACTGACTGGGTTGCTATTTCGGGCTCCATTATCCAGAAATGGCTACGCTCAGTTTATGTTAGAATTTCACAAGAACATTTTTATTGATCGAAAATGGTTTGGGTAAAGATATATGCGGTGTTCTTAATAAACATTATACTGTTTTTTTACTAAAAGCTCTACTTGACATTTGGAATTTATTTTTCTTTTGTGTAATAAAAGTTCCAAATTAAACTTTAGTGTATACTCAACTTAGATAAAATAACGAAAGCGTCTTACAGAGCACGAGAACGATCACCAATCATCTCGCGGTGGCATTATTTATTTTTACGTAACTAATAGTAAATTTTACAAAGTAAGACGCATGTCTTAGAAACACCCTATTTATAAGGCCTTACTTTCATAAAATATGCGCTTATTCACGGCATTGGAAGACGATTTCGCGACTCTAAAGGAATGTAGTCGTTGGTCGTTGAATTATACTCGGCTGTATAGGTCTGTAGCGTAGATTCAAGTTGTTGTTTTATTTATACTCGGCATATAGAGCGCATACACTTGATACACAGTAATGCAATCTCGGGCCTTACCGCAACACACCACGGTCAGTAGATCAACAATATTTCCCAACACCTAGTGGTTACTTTACATTTCTATTTTCATTATCATTTAATTAGTGATCTATTATAATTATCTCAGGCCACCTACATCGAATTACATTTAGGTTTATCAAAAAAAAAAAAAAATTATATGCAGCTGTTTGTTTTGTAGAACGTTGTTATAAGTTCTTAATTTTATAAAAAAAACTTTAGAACTAAGTGTATTTTGTACCTAATAAAAAGAAGTCTTGGTTCCTGTATTAATTCGATACTGACATCGTTGGTTTTAAGTTTAATTCAGTAAAGAATAAAAAATATGCATAGGTAATATAGATGACTAGTTCACATAAATGTCCTTAAGATAAAGTCCTCGTTAAATAATTCTTAAACATCCTTGCAAAAGACTTAGCTCTTGAATAAATAAATTAACTACAATAGTGAAACTATTACAAACTAGAAATTATTTCACAAGAATTTCGCTCGAACCTCGTTGCAGATATTTCGTTTGTCTGAAAATCTGCGCTGTTGCACTCGTCTCGTCTGGACGACCTATAGTAAAGTGCATATCTACAAGTGCAGTCTGTCTGTGTGCGTACGTCTCCGGACCCATCTACTGAGATGGTATCGACTCGCCAGCCGTCTGGGGGACCGCACTCACATGCCCGGGGCGGCCACCCCCGCAAGATCTTATTCGATAAACCCCCTTTCATATTCCATGTAATAGAGTTATGCGACGGCAGTAACTTTATTATATATAAATCTTAGGTTAAAATATAAATCTCAGCCTTTCTAACTTAACATGAATTTTTGTTGCCCAATATTGGCGTATTAACAAGATCTCTAAATATAAAATAAAGGAAATTGCATTAACATCCATTCGTGTTCTTAAAAGCTGCCAAATATTTTACTCAAACATTCATTACTTCATCACGCGTGTAAGCCAATACATTTAATCAGTTGAAATCTATTGTTAAGCTTCAACAAAAAGGGTAGAATAATACTTGACAATAACAGTAATCCGTCTTTGCAGTGAAGTAATTTAACACCCTCAACGTCTGCCTTCGAGCCTACACCACGTGCTAGCGTTTACTTAGAACAATGCAATTGAATAGAATATCTGACGGTTGGAATTTCTTCTGAATACGTAACTAATAAGGGACTTATAGAAATTTTCGAAGGTTAATACAGAGGCCGATGCCTCGTGTCTACCTGACGTAGAATAGCCGGTAGACAAAACGAGCTCCGACCGCTTTTGGGTCGTTTTGCACCTGCCGTGCCTTGCCGAACGAGATTATTGTACGGAAACGAATTTAAGATAAATAAAAAAAAACAGTAATAGACACGTTTCTGTTCATCTTTTTTGGCGAAAATTTCAATAGTTAGTGACTTGCAATAACGATGAGTTTAAAGACATTAATTCATCTTTCTTCCCCGGGATGTAACGCAATTAGATATATTGGTTTTAACAGCATGCTTACTTAGGGGAGGGAGACGGTTCGCTCTTGAGTGAGATTGTAATATCCGATAACTCACCGAGTTGATATAGGTGATGCAGATTAATTTTTGTACTGTTTAAAGGCATGCATTCACAAGACATTGCAACTTAGAATTTATATGTAAATAAATGGTTGAACTGGGATAAACTCTAGTTTCCAAATATTACTAAATATTCTATCTTTTAGTTTATTCATCGGTTATTCATTTATACATAATAATTATGTAGGCGTGGTCCATTTGGTTCTCGAAATCTCCTAGACTATAAGTAGTCTAGATTTCGAGCATGGCCCGAGAATGAACGTAAAATAATAACGTAAATATTTACGTATATAACCTGCGTTGCATGAAGCTATGAATCACGTTTATTACTCAGAGCATACTAGGAAATATTAATATAATTATGATCACATTCACAACTGCCTGCTTAGGTACCAGAGTGTGAATGGGATTCTACCCTCTACCCATCATTCAGGTAACTACATTCAATTCTATTCATATCTAATCGTAAATCACTTTCTAAATTGATAATATATATCATTTTATCGCTATTATCGTAATCAAAATGCAAACATAAATTTAATTCACCGGTTATTTGTTGGTATCGATTGAAATTTGCGAACTCTATCAATGACCTTTCGGTTTCGAGCTCCTCGTAAGCGCATGGCTGAAGTATGACTGAAAATGTTATCTTTCCAACCCTGAGTTTACAGCATAAACTCGTGCCGGATAATAAAATGCGAATTCGGAGATAATTTAATACTAGACCAATATTAGAGGCTGCCTACACTCGGTCAAGACAACATCGTTATCGATCGTAGTCGCGCGTTCAGCCTGCCGGCATTTTTTGCGAGTCCCTTTGCGATTATCACAAAAACACAACATAATGCGTACTGAAAACGGTTTAAATTTTTACCTGAACGAAGTAGCCGGAGATTCGGCGCAGCACCCACTACACTTGAGATCACAAACACACGCGAAAGGACGAGCGGCAACAACCGACCCGCCCGAGATATAGACGCCGAGTGAGCAAGTACTATACTCTAGTACCTACGGTATGAACGGACGATGACATCCAGAGAGAGGTATAGATGTATCGCTCCGTCTCGCTCACGATCAAGCAGAATAAAATGAGGGCCGAATTTAGACGACAAATGGCGTTTTTAGCCGATTTGTCAGGACCCAGGACTTGCGCACGCAGTAACTGCGCCTAGCGTCTCTCGTGCGTATACTCCCTAACAAATATTGGATATATTAAAGCACTTTGAACAAAATGGCGACCATCTTTGTATTACCTACAAGGTTTTCTTAATAAAATACACGTCTTCTATTTAAATAAACTTTAATTAAAAACCGTAAATACAAGTAACAAATATATCCAAACGGAACATTCGTTATAAATTTGAATTGTAAGTATAGTACATATTTATGGCAGTGAATTTCACATTTGCATAGAAAAATAAATATTTAGGAACACCTTTAAATAGTTACATCATTTACGTAGTATATCAGTGATGTAAACCTTTTAAAACTTTATCAAAAACTAGACAGGGGTCATATCAAATAGCATTTGTTTAAAATTTAAAAATATATTTCTGAAGTAAATATTAATGCTGTAAATATTACTATTGTAACCACTGATATACTACGTGAATATTATTATTATATACAGATTTATGGCACTTTTTGTAAAATTCAAATCCCATAACATGTGAACATCGTTTTCGGTTCGAAAAATATCAATGCGGTATCATAAATAAAGGAATCTCGATCTGATTGACCAGATAAAATATACAAATAAAAAATATATTATACTTTGAAATTAATTCTTATTACCGATATAGTTTTAACACTACACAAACAAGTGACATAGAGTAATCTCAATTTCAAGTCTCACATTTCTACTTGATAATACATGATTATTGTAATTCGAGACACTCACCTATACGAGACACAAATTGCTTTACTCTACAAGCTATAATTTTTTAATATACTTTTATCATTTTGAACAACATTTAACTAGAGAATTCAATAAATGTCTTATAAACTTTATGACAAATGTAACTATAGAAGAGAAACACTATACCTACACACAGACACCTCATATTAGAATTTAATGAGTAAATAGACAAGAGAAAAATAGCAACGTGTGTATATTAAAAAATAGGCAAGATTAGTATTTTATTCAATAAAAGTAAGCTACCTAAAACAGCATCATAGTTTAAAATATACTATGTTAGGAGAAGTCACGTTAATGTTACAATATTCATAAAAATAATTGGTTCACCTCTGGCATGCCACTAAATATTTCAATACAAATTTAATAGCGCAAACAATCCACAATATAAATCTCGGAGATTAATTCAGCTTTGGTACATTGTAATTAAATATCAATAAAATCATTTTACGTAAACGGCGAAAGCACCTCTAGCGCTAAGTTGCTGCTACTTTCACCTTTTTAATAAATTTTATATCTAGCCAGTGCACTTTGTATGAATGACGATTTACGACACAATATAAATTATAAATTCCATCAACTTATACTTTTTAAACGGCTCAATAAAATTATATTTATGTGTCATTAATATATAATTATTTTTTTCATTTTCATAAAACTGTGGTTCTAGGCGACCGCTACAACACAAGGTTGAACGTCGTTACAGGCGATACACTAGTAAAGGGATTTCGATAAAAAATATTATACAATAGTCAGGTTACTTTTACGCTTACTAAGCAATGAGTAAAGCGAACCATAAGTGATGATTTTTTTTAATTCATTGCTCATCTACACGTGATGCTTACATAACACGGCTTTGGCCGTAAATAGGGTGTCCGAGGCAATGTAACCTGATTAAAAAGCGCAGCTATAGAGAATTGTATGTTACTTGCGCTGGACTCGGGCGGTTTAAGCTGCTTCATGGGGTGCGGGAAGCTTCTCCCAGGAGGGCTCGACGCCCCAAATCTCGCGGGCATACTCGGCGATGGTGCGGTCAGACGAGAACTTGCCGGAGGACGCGATGTTCTCGATTACCATCTCCGCCCACTTGGATGGATTCTGTGGAAAAGCATTACAGTTTAACAAATGTTACAGACTTTAAGCCTCTAATTTTAAAAATTAAACTATGAGTTGCTGTGAGGCATATGAACTCGGCTAGTTGCTCATTCTGAGTGCCTATTAATGGGACAAATCCTAATTTGAATAAGAAAATGATGAAGAAGTTGATTAGCCAAACAAACATACTTTTCAGTGTGGAAATTCTTAAGTTTGAATTTTATAAACTTTAATATTATATTTTATAACCTAAAACAACTGTCGGAATTACAAAGTTCTTGACTACGCTTCAATTAACAGATAAATGACGTCGCAAGTATTTTAAACTTCCCTGGCCTTTTACTCCTCGTTATTGCAATCAAAGTCGATGTGGTGAATGCTGTTGGTGTTGAAGTTAATATAGCCAAATCTAGAAGAAGTCGGTAATACCTGGACTCTATATCTCTTCTACAGTCACATCGAGCTGCAAAGCTGTATTTGGAAGACGCTAATAATATGCTGAGTTTTAAACTTTAACTTGACCTGGGTGTTGATACTTTGGCAAAGTGTTCGAAGGGTCCGTACTCTACAACTAAAGCTTACTTAGCAAGACCAAAGAGATAGTTGACTTTACGCCTGAATATCAATATTGGTAAAGTGCTGAAAACCAAAAACTATATGTCTAAAGACGACCTGATACCACTGTACAGTTGGTTCCTCACCTGGTACACCTGAGCGACCTTGTCCTGCGCCTGGATGTAAGCGTCGTAGTCGGCGAGGTGCAGGAACCGGTCGTGCTGCAGCAACACGTCGGCGATGTGCGCGAAGCGGCCCGGGTCGCCCGGGGAGAAGAACCCGCTACGGATTTGCTCGATGCACTGCCTCAGCTCCGGGTTGCGCTCGTAATATTCATACGCGTTGTATCTGAGTAACATATAATACTTCTGTGATTTGAAATCCTTTAGGTCGCACGGGAACTTTGTGTAGCGCTGCTGTAGCGTTACAGACGCAATACTGGCTTGGTAGGTAACCACGATTGTATTACTGTTTTCGCCAGATGCGACAGATTCTATACTGCTACAAAAATTAGCAGTGGACGACCTTCCTTATTTTTTTTAATCTTATATAAATTTTTGATTGCTTAAAACATATGTGAAATTTTTATAATGACCGCAATAAAGCAAAGATTCGAGAGTCGCAAGACATTATTTATGTTCTAATGGAAAAAATATGTAGGTCGAGACTGGTTGAGCTGTCTCCTTGCTTATCACGCTGACAAAATTATAGAAAGATCTTAAAATAAAAATGCAATGTAGTGTAGTTCTGATTTTGACTCCCTTTAATAGCTAAATACAGGACACTAAAACATTCACGGATGTAGTATATGGTGAATTTTCAAGTCAATCTCATAAATACGTATCCCTACTTTGCGTATGATCCGATTTCGTATGGCTGATTTTTTGATATCTGATTCGTATCTTCCTAAAGCTAATTTTGTTGTACTATTCATGGACCACCCTGTGTATTGCGTACTGCCAAATACTGATATTTTTATTTTTCATGATACGTATGTATGCATTAATCCAATTTTAAAATAAACTTACCCGCGTCTCTGCAAAGCTTCTACATCGTCGACGCGCATGCCGAATATGAACAAGTTATGTTCCCCGGCTTCCTCAGCCATCTCAACGTTCGCGCCGTCCATGGTGCCGATAGTCAGAGCTCCGTTGAGCATAAACTTCATGTTGCCAGTTCCGGAGGCCTCCGTGCCGGCGGTGGATATCTGCTCGCTGAGGTCGGCCGCCGGCATGATGCGTTCAGCCAAAGTAACGCGGTAGTTCTCCAAGAATATCAACTTCAGCTTATCTCCCACATCAGGGTCATTGTTTACCTAATAAAACACAGTTATCACGTATAAATTATTACACATATTGATTACAGATTATGCGCTGTTTTCTATATCTTATTTAGAATAAGATTATCAAGTCAGTTGCCTAGCAAATGCCAATTCAATGTTTGTCATATTTTTGGTTAGCCTGGTAACTTATACAGAAATTAAGGGTAGGTAGATTATTGAAAATGGCGGTTAATTTACAATAAACTGCTGACATTGTAACGTAACCGTGACCAACATAGAAAAACGAGGCCTACATTTGAGTAGTAACATATTAATGTAATGATTGCCAGTCGAAAGAAACTATTCATGTAAGTGAAAATAATTCAGCCATTTAGGTTATAATTATAGTACCTGATGTTTTTTTTGTGTATCATAAAGATTCAGTTTGCAAAAATAACGCAATCAACTTACGGTATTCCCAACAGCGCACGCCAGAGCAATGATCTGCTTAGCGACGTAGTAGCCGGGCGCGGCTTTACCGCCGATCATCACCGTCCTAGGGGTCACCACGGCCGAGGGGTCACGCTTGATGCGGTTGTACAGGGTGATGACGTGCAAGATGTTCAGCAGCTGCCTCTTATACTCGTGGATACGCTTCACCTGCACGTCGAACATCGAAGCGGGATTGATCTTAACTCCCGTGTCTCTTTCGATCAACGCAGCCAGCTTCAACTTGTTCTCCTGTTTCACCTTCATGATAGATCGCTGGAATGTTGGATCCTTAGCGAAACGCTTCAGGCCCTGAAGTTTCTCCAAGTGGGCGGTCCAGTCGTCACCGATCTTGTCACAAATGATGTCGGAAAGACCAGGGTTGCACAGCAGAAGCCAACGGCGCGGAGTGATACCGTTAGTCTTGTTCTGGAACTTGTTAGGCCACATTTCATAGAAGTCACGGAAAACGGTAGCTTTGAGAATGTCAGAGTGAATAGCTGCCACTCCATTGACCGCGTGAGAACCCACGACGCACAGATTGGCCATGTTGACGCGTTTCTCACCTTCCTCCTCGATGAGCGACATGCGGCGCATGCGGTCCAGGTCGTTAGGCCAGCGCTTCTGAACTTCCTGGAGATGTAGGAAGTTAATGTGGTATATGAGCTGCATATGTCTAGGGAGAACATTTTCGAGCATGGAGCACGGCCACCTCTCGAGAGCTTCAGGCAAAACCGTGTGGTTGGTGTAAGCGCAGCAATTTACGACGAGCTTCCAAGCTTCATCGTATGGAAGTTTTTCGATGTCGAGCAAGATCCTTAGTAACTCAGGAATAGCCAGAGCCGGGTGAGTGTCGTTAAGCTGAATTGCAACTTTCTCAGGGAGGCTCTCGAAGGTTGTTCTGACAGCTTCACGACAACCGAACTTAGACGCCTTGTACCTCCTGAGAATATCTTGCAGAGTTGCCGCGCACATGAAATATTCCTGTCTGAGACGCAGCTCCTTGCCCTCGAAGAAGTTATCATTGGGATAGAGGACCCTCGAAATATTCTCAGCAACATTACGATCCAGTACAGCTTGGATGTAATCTCCAGAGTTAACTGAAATGGGATTTACAATTATAACACAATTCTTCTAACATCGAAAATCAGCTCATTATAACAGGTAATACTTACAGAATCTTAGATTGAAGTCGATGGGACTCTTAGCGGACCATAACCGTAAGGTGTTCACTACGTTGTTATTGTATCCTGGAATCGGGTTATCGTACGGCATCGCGAACACCACCTGGCACGCAAAATAATTTCATATGAGTACAAAATAAATAATAATATAATCACAACCCATAACGTGGGACGCTGGGCTCGGGTCTCCGCACACTATGTGAGGGTACATGAGTAAGTTTGTATGAGTAACTTTAATCAAAATTATCACGTGCACGCTTATTTAATGAACTTTTTAAAAGCACCCGACTTCCAAAAAATCTATATTGAGTTGAAAATGCTGAATTATGAATTGGAAACATAATATCACCTACATCGATCATTTAAATCTATCGTACTCTTTGTATAAACTTACGAATTATATACCAAACTGCGGAATTAACTGATTAGGTCATTCCGCTTATTAATAACTTTCCCAAACCCAACGTAACGCTGCGTTATCAATTCACTCTCTCACCTGGGTATCAATCCATTTCTTCCCCTGAGGTGTATCTACTACTCGGCCGTAGAAGTTGACCGGCAGCATGAACTCAGGCCTCGCCTTCTCCCAGGGATTGCCGTACCGCAGCCAATCATCGGGCTCCTCCTGTTGCTCGCCATTCTCTATCTTCTGAGCGAATATACCATATTCGTACCTTATACCTGAACACACAAGTTTACTTTGGCTAAAGCTTAAAATTGAACTCATATTCACATTTATGAAACTCGGGATTATTATAGGAAATTGTCAATAATACGAATGTAAGATATAGGTTTATCTGTAATTAAGCATACCTACTCTGTTCAAATTCCGTCCTAATCCAGTGCGGATTAAGGTCAGTACGTACAATAACTATATATATATATATATGACATAAAATCTAGTAAACACTGGAATTTCTAAAACTATCTCCATTGCTGTAAAATAATAAATTCGTCATTTAAATGTTCTTTGTTTATTTACCCGTGGCTTCAAATTTCATAAATGGTGCCAAAATATTATACAGTGCGTCACTTAGTAGGGCTGGCTACTTGGAATATATTTACGCTAGCGGCTAACATCGCAATATCATATAATTGAACTTTTAGACTAATGTTTAATAAGTAATTCGACCATTTGTAAGTTTCGGATAATTATAATAACATCATTATTTTTAATAGTGGTTTCTTGGAAGTGTTCTATAAATTTAAAATAGTTAAGGGTACTTATACAGGTAATTTACATTAGATTTGTTAATGTCGAAATCGGTAAATACTTATGAAGGGACCAAAATTATAGATTTAGTATTTTTATCTATACAGAAGCCGAAATATATTATAATGAAAATTGTCCATCTATATGTGTGAACATCTCAAAAGCAAAATAATTATCTATGATAGTTTTTAAGGCAGAAAACGGATCCATTTTTACTGGATAACAGATACCAATTACTAAGTTTTGTCAGTATTTACAATAAATAATAAGTATTTCAAATTTACACAATTTCAAAAAGAAAAACAACAAAAAAAAAATTTAAATAAAAGACTGAACTTCTTATTTCTTAATTTAACTAAAATAGGTATGCGCCACCTAATGAAATGTTTGAAGTCAGTGCCAAGCTCGATAAACAACATTACTTAGCGATCTAAACACGCTGCGTCGAGAAAAACGTGGATATATAACGAAACCTATAGGACGTATACAGAACCTCGTTTTTTAAGTCGTGTTAAATTTGAGGTAATTTTATAAGGCTTACGCAATTTCGGTTCAAAATGCAATGATGGATTTTTATGTACAGCTTATGGAATTCCGGTTAAAAATAAATTTATGTAAGGTTTTATATATATATTAAAAGTATACTAAGCCATAGTTTTTTCAAAGGAAAAAGATTTATAATTAGAAACGAGAATAATGTCCAAAAACGACCTCTAACCGATTCCCGCACAAATGAAAGAGTCAAGGCAAATTTGTTATTGGACTGTTTCCGTTAACTCTAAAAACATTTTCAGTTCGTCAGTCGCATTAAAAACGCGGATGTCAAAGGACATAACATTTCCAATACCACTGTAATTCCAGCGAGGTCACCTTCACGACTCTTTTGTCCTTGTTCAAATAATCGATCCCGCTTTTTGATGACGTAATATATGAAAGCCACTTTTTCTGGAAATTCCTGCCAGTACGATTGCGAACATTTCTTCAGACGACTTTCTTAAAATACAGGCGGCGTATATATTACATTCGCTTCGTTTCATTATGCCGTAGCGCTCAATATTACAAGAACTCATAATTTCGGACGCCACGGTAACATTTCACTTTGGCCTTTCACAGTATTAGACGTCATTAGTACGCGTTGGACATGATACATTTTTATTGCAATTTATGTTCCTAATGAGTTCCTCAATTATTGTTATCACTAAGTACGAGAACGCAGATGAGTTATTATTGAATAGATTACTGATTTCCGTAGTTGCCTTGTTCTTCTAATTATATTGATTGATATAATTGAATATGATAGAAAATAACCTTATCTTTATGAATATAAACGGAGCCAAATGTAGTTTAGTCATACTTAAAAATAGACTACGTATAATGTTTGAAATGCATGTCGTATTTTTACTGTCTCTAAATTTTCAGCCAAACTTACTTTTCAGATAACCTACTCTAAGATTTCTACCGGCTACACATGCTTAGTCTATAGATTGGACGACCTCGAACTAGCGGAATGCAAGCACAAACGTAATCATAATGAAAACCTTATAGAAAACAACCACACATCGCAAATGAAATTCCGTGTAGATATACCTTGTGAAATATACTTTCCATTTTATGTCAAGAACATTATGGAATACCATACGACCTCAACTCGAACTATATTTATAAAATCGAGTTTAGAGTTTCCCGCGCGCACAATTAGTTCGAATATTTATAATTGGAGAATCGCCAACATTTATTTATCAAGTCCATGGTGCAATTACTTTGTATTACATCTGCAGTAATTGTTAAATGAATTGTCCTTGGTATGTCCTTAAAGATCACATCTCACTGGCATCAGAACTGTTATATGTCGTAAATCAATTACAGCGTTAAATTAAAACTTCTCAAACAATTGGCAGCTGTTTCGACATTATATTCATAGAATATTTATAGTTATTGTTACATTCAAAGAATCATCTTATCCATATCAGGACTGTGTAGTTACAATTTTAATTCCGGTTGTTATCATTTGGTGTTGGTATTATTCTTAATAAGTGTATCTTTGGCATATGAGGGTGTATGAGCATTTAGTTATTTAATTTACACAACTTTGAAAATGCATTATATTAATAATTGAAGAAATTATTGAACATGTTTGAGCTTTTTTGAAAGCATGTGACATTTGTTCTTCGGTAACTAGTGGTTATAAATGCCTTGTTAAGTAAATAACTAAGTTGGAACTTGTTTTTCATAACACCACAATGCTATGAATATTTATGAGTTACTAACTAATTTGAAAAATTTGCATGCAAACTGAAATAGAAATAATAGAGACTTGCATAACATGGTTATACAATTCTACCTAAGCAGGTATAATGAGC
>DWPA01000173.1:0-31274 GCA_018251375.1 Calpodes ethlius
TTGGTAATAAGTTCAAACCCCCCCTCCGCACCGACACGACAGGTGAATGCACTCAGAGGAAACTGAATTTTACTTCAGACGCCTGAAGTAAATGAACTTTCCCTTTTCACGGCTGAGACGCATCGTGAACTGTATCTGTTTGTTAGACTTTACTTACTTAAAAGTACAAGGGTTTGTTAGTCCATTGTATAAAATTTCATCTTTTAATATATTGTACTGAAATCATCGCAATAAAAAATATAAAGTTAGAGTAAGTGTACTTTGCAGTAATCTGCAATCAACGAGTATGATGGAATATATTATTGCACCCGCGTGGCATCTAACTAAGGAAACATGCACTACTATATATGAAAGTATATATCAACAAACATACCACCATCAACACGTGTTTCAGTCCTAAGCATCATCAAGGTAGGGTGACTGTATTATGGTTAGTCGTAAAGGAAGATTTCAAAATAAGCTCTAACATTTATATGTTATCGTCGATCGCGAATGATTGCAAAATACTTACCCTCGTGTTCACAAACGATACTATGATGCCGCAGTGAAATAGAAAGAAAGGAACGATCGATAGTATTGCCATCTCTGTCTTTGGCATTGTTTAAAAAACTATACTAGATCACTAACAATGAATCTCCGTAAAGTGACGTTTAAACTAATGACGATAAGAGTTATAACTTCTATCGTTTCAACTAAATACGCATATAAATTATAATAGGGATGAACATAGTTCAATATGTGTAGAATTTATTATTTCGTATTTTACGTAAGCCGATTGAACTTAAGCTGTACTGGATAACATAGAAAACGGAAACATCGTTGAATTTGACATGTTCTGAGGGATGGCGAACAAATTTTTGTATATTTACTATACTTTTCCATTCTGTTCTGTTTAAGGGTCTTTTAGATTCAATGTTTGTTTATCAATCTCTTTTGAATTCCTTTTTCTTGTTTTACTTTTAAGTAAATCATCAAAACTCTTTTTGTACACGTTTATCTATCTCTAGTGTAGTTTTCATTCAGGAAAATATATTTTATTAGACAATCGACAGACAGAGCAATTCTCTGTTCGAAGTACCTAGACGACAAATTTACTGCCTGTAACGTCTCGACAATTTCATTGAATGGCCGCTTGAACGTGTTTGATTGCCAGTTATAATGTACATATATATATTTATATTCCTGATATTGATATTATATTATGAAACACATATGATTTTATTATTTTTGTGTTAACTTTTAAATAGTGAAGTTCTTACATAATCCATTGGATGATATGATTGTTTCTTGGACAAATAACAAATAAAATAAAATGAAATACATAAGCATACCTATAGAATATTGGAATAGACATTTTGAAATATTATTTTATTTTTCTCATTCCAATAAAATATTCAAAACCAAATTTCTTTTCATGTCTGCCCTGGCTGGGAATGGAACCTAGGACCCTTCGCCTCACAGGTCACTACCAACTAGGCTACGAGCCGTCAAAACACGTGACATTATCAGTTTGTCAACATTTCAATGTTTCGTAAGCCGCGGTAAATTTATTTGACTACCTTACTAAAGCTTGTGCAAAAAATATCCGTGCGCCTATACAATGCAATCTCATTATCTCCGCCAACGCAGTCTGCATAATGTGCGTACTTACGAGTATCAATCAGAATTCCCAGTCAACAAACTTACAAGGTCTCGGTCTAAACCACTGGTCGTATCACCAGCGAGCTTGAAAACGATAATATTAAACTATATTTACGCCTGACTAAATTTAAGTAACACATGACTAAGTAATCAAAATGTTTTATTTTTTATTTTTTAAAATATAAATTTGCTATAGCAAGGTTATAGGTTCAAAATAAAAAACAAAATGGCGATGTGTTAGTTTTAAAAATCTAGTGAGATAGGATCAAAATACAATAAAAGAAAAAATATTCACACAAATGTTTGGTTGGTAATATTAAACATAACACAGTACTAATCAGAATTAAATAATTCAAATAATCTATATAACACATGAAAACCTTTGTGTTGAAAACATATTTCTTAAACATAACACGAAAGAAGATAAACAATTTTAATAACATAATATGTGTTACAAATATACTTCTATTCTTCTTCTATACTATATACTTCTATACTTCTTCTATACTTTTTACAGAAAATTAATAGATCTTTACTATTTAAACTACCGTCCGGTTTGGAGTGAAGAGCAGGTCTTTTTTTTAATTCTACAGAAGGATTAGTGAAAAGCTATCAAGGCGTTATAATTACTTTGAAGTATCAGTAGTTTGTAGTATTGAAGAGCTAGTAATTAAATGGGATTCCCATTTCATTCTTGGCCGTCAATGTGTTGGTAATGTGATTGATGTTACGAATAAACATAGGCAACTGTGAACAGTTAATCGACGTGAAAGTTTTATCAACTTTAAAATATTTTTGCACGCTGTTATATCGCTGACACAATTCGTCAGCGGTCAGACAACTTATTTATTCAGATGATTCCTGGACAGTATTATATGCAAAAGGGATTAGGGAATATTTCAAGAACAATTACGAGAAACAGCTGTATCGTGTATTAAACCCATAAGTTTCCTCCGGGGTGCGCCGTAAACAGATGAAATCAAATCATTTTGTTTTTATACCATCGCAAATATAACATCGACGAAGAGTGATGGAGATGTAGAAATGGCAAATAAACAAAAACAATTGCGCTGCGTACAAACTTCTTACTAGGATTACCTTTGTCGTAAGATACACACAAAGATAAAAACAGATCGATGACTTAAGTATCTATCTTATCTTTAATATATAGTCTGTCTCGATGGGAATCGAAGAGGGGTATTTAAACAGCAGTCTGGCGCAGGGTTTGTTAAAATTAAAGCGATGGTTATGTTAAAGATATTATTGTGTCACTTTATTAGATATTATAACGTAAGAGGCACATATTTGTATGATCACAGAAGATATTTTTACAAAGCTGCTCCTTAGATGATAGCATAATGTAATTGTAGTAGGTGATGGGAGGTAGGTGTAGGAGGTGAATGTTATTGATGTCTATGACTATGAATATTTATCATAAGTAAACCAGTAAATTTAAAAATACAACATTTTAAGAACAGATAAACAATAATTAAAATTTTGTATTCTACTATGGTCTTTCAGATTTTTTCTTTGTATTACAGTCAGATGATTATGTGAAGATCTTTTTTTGACGGTTAAAGGCGATGCTGAATTGATATTATTAAAGTAACTGACAACTCGTGTAATATTTAACAAAGTAATAATTACTATACCGGACCTCTATTCAAAAGCCTGATTTCTGTTCTCGTTTCTGTGTGTTCTTGTCTTTATATGTAATTCATAACATCTATGACACAGATTAGATTAGATTAGATTATTATATAGCATTACTTGGTATATTTTCAATCAATTATCCAAAGATCTTCCGTGTTTACCCGGTCAGTGTGTCCTGTCTAATTATTATTAATTCTATGGCACGTTAGATCAACGGCCGGCCGCCCTTGCACCGACCCGACGCGCCTCTTATGTAAAGGCAATGCACGCGTTGCGTTTGTCCACTGGACTCAGAAACGGTATTGCAGCTTTGTGAGTCTGTTAATAGTTAAAAGAAGAATTGTACTCCACCGGGAGACTCTGGTTCTCCCGAGCTTATGTCCGGGTAAAAAGGTGACGCTTGAGACCCGAATATCCCATCCCAAGGACGACGCATGCAGCGCGACGGGGAATGGAAGAACCGGTGTTGTTGTTGGAGTAGATACGATATAAGTAGACAATTCTTCATTTTATAGACATGTAGCCTACCAACCGTTAATAAGCCTTGATATGTTTATATTAATGATCAAGTTAATCTTGGTCATTATTTTGTCCGCTAACTAGGATAGATAGATTTATTGAAAACGACCGATAGATAAGTAAAATAACAGTTGGTAATCGGCATAAAGTAAATTCACGAGAGATTGGCAAAAGCACATTCAACATGACGTCATGACTGAATAATTGAATAGTACATATTACCAACGGATCCTTTTTTCAGAACCTAGAGAAGCCACCAGAAGACGCAATAGACGGTTGGCGCACCCACGCTTGGGTTTTGATACTTCCAGGGTTTAAGGACGTCGAAGAACCTTTCTTTATAGAACCCAGTGAGGGGTTCGGTTACCCAGTCACCGCGAAGCAGTACCAATACTTAGAAAGCGTTTATAATCATGAGAATTATTATGTAAGTTATTAATGAGTTTTAGTTGCATATGTGGCCATAAATTGGGTTTTGGTCAGGAGTTCCATTTTGTGGTCACATTTTGTATGGAAATAAAAACTAAGACAAAACATGCCAAAGATGTTTTTGTTGTTATTAACTAATAAGGATAGTCCTCGTCTGGTGCCAACAGTGAGTTTAGTACCGGATAATGTTTATCTCAACAAAGAATTGTCATCGAGACTAAAGTTACCCAAGACTTCGCCCACATAAGAGTAAAGAATAGCATTAAAAAGGTTGTCGATTCCTCTCTATCATTGCTTGCCAGCGTCGGTGTTCCCTTCTGAGTATAATGTGGGAGTTTTCAAAAGGAGAGTGAATAGGCTCTTTTTAAGTCAGTGCGCACAACATCATAGACTACATCGCCACTTACGATCAGGTGGGATAGTAGTCAAGCACTGACGTATTGCATGTAAAAAAAAAAAACAAAAAAAAGCAAAAAAACAATTGTTAGGCAACGCTCTGTTGTTAAACATTTCTTTACAGAAAAATATGTTTTTTCGCGGCGTAGCCTAAGGTGTCTTCATCCTTTCAACTGTCTCCACATTATACCATAATGATAAAATTTTTAAATAAGACATCAGAATGTAGTCTGTAAAATTTTCAGGTGAATCTACAAAATTGTGAAGACGGCGTAGGTGCTTTAAACTACGACCTAAGCGAGTTGTCCTGCTGGGAGCACCTGCTAGCTGGCGAACCGTACCACCGAAGGCAGCTGACGGGCATCGACTTGTGCGATAAGAAAACAGCAGTTGACAGCGAAAAGCATTTAGACGCTCCGGCCAGCTGGGTGGAGAAGCTGGATATTACTGCTGACGGTGCTCTGTTAAATTACCTTCTTCTATAAGTTATTTCAGTAAACAGTTGTGGTTTTAAAGCATTTTTTTACAGTTTTAGTAACCTGGTAGTTTGAACGTTGACCCCTCGCCTTAACTTTTCTATTAATCTTTTACAAAGTTATGTGCGTAGTAGGTACCATTTATTATTTGAACCTTCTAATGTTTAGAGGATTTTATTTAGCGTATGAATAAGACACGATCCCAAAGAATAATTATTATACTACTAAGGTATAGTCAAAAGGAAATTTATGATTTTATCTGATACCATTCAGAAAACTTGAGTCATATTGCTTTATATACAGATACCTTGTTAGGTGTGAAATTAAAGGTTCAATTAGTACATTTCAAATATTAACTATATGTACACATACAGGGTATAGGTATGTAGAGTGGATTCTTATATTCTGTGACAGAATTCGAGCAGCGATACCCTGGAAGCCACAAGGTGATCCATTACAAGAAGGTGCTCTTAGAGAAATTCTCTCCGTACTCGGAACCCGATGGCATCGTGAAGCGGATTAAAATATTTGAAAACTATGCACTAACGATACCCATAGTGACGTAAGTAAGATAGACAGTGTTATAATAAAAAAGAACATAGAACATTCAAAAAGTTTATTGTAAATTTACTCTTTGATAGTCGAATTTCAACTGCAGACCGACCCTTGGTTTATATAACATTATCTTTTTAATATATAAAAAATGAACTTTTCTTTGTGCACGCTAATCTTCGAAACCATCCAACCAATTTTAATGACATGTTTTGAATGTGCTTCATTGGTTAATGTTCAGGATAGTTTTGGATCCAATAATTGCTGCTGATATCGAGATTCACTATGGGATAAGTTAATGCATTAGATATAATGAAACGTCAATGATAGATATTCAATGTGATGAGTATATACTTAAGGTACATAAAAATGTAAAGTTAGGACTACCTAACGCAGAAAACAAAGGGATCAAGAAAACTATAAGAGATCTTGAAATACCGCAGAATAACGTTAGTCATATGGACCAGTATATACATTGAAAATTCAACTCAAATACATACGATATAAAGTTCATAATTATTTTAATGATCTGCTACGAATGAAGTATGTGCAGAGTTCTCTTGTTGTAGATTTATTGGAGATAGTGTGCGAAGACCTTGAAAAGAGAAACTTTACCGCATATCTTCATAGAAAGACCTAACTTCATAATATTTTGGAATTCCAGATACGAATGGTACAAGAACAGGGTAGATAAAATGGAGACGGTAAAGATAGATCATAACAAACGCGAGATTAGAGAAACTTTCGGCATCGGGAGAAGTGATCACCTTTTGAGTAAGTGGTCAGTTTTAGAACGAGGGCTTTCGAGTCTCTATACTAACAATAAATAACATAATTGATATAGATATTCATTGAGTAACCTTTCTCCATTGCGTAAACCTTTTCTATCATGTAATACTATAATCAATCCTGAATATTCTGATCATCTGATCAGCGGATACCCGCTGTCTTCTTAAGTTCATCCTTATATATTTTCACATTTTTAAGTCCCATAGTCGACCTTTTGGACTTTTCATACTTAACGGTTTTTTTCTGTATAATTCTCTTAACTATGATTAAAATTCTTTAGTCCATAGATTTTAGACTGTTGATATATTACAGAACACGTGTATTCCATGGACGCGCCACCCACGACAGTGGAAGGGGTCCGCACGTTGGAGTTCAACTTCTATGCCAGGCTGGACCACCTCACTAAACTGGACTGTACGCCGCTCACTTTCGACGAGTATTACACTATTAGGGATGATAGGTATTTCTTATTGTTATTTTTACACGCGCCTCCTCGAAATTTTGCGTGTAATGTTACAGTTTACATTCAAGCATTACATCAGTCAGTTTTACTGTTTGCAATCTCAAACTAAACAAATTGTAACATTGTTGAGTTGGTAGCACCTGCTGTTGGTAAGGGAGCGCCTTAACAATAGTATACGGACCTGTCTTCAGATTATTAATAATAATAATAAAAATAAGTGTCAGACTAGCTATCTATATATCTCATTACACTTCCTACAAACAATAGCGATAAAAACTTAAATAATAAATGAATTATTTTTTGATTACACTACACAAACAACAGCTACATAGTAACAACAGTACGTTACTTGTTTACAGTGGTGATTCTATTTAATTGAACGCTTGTTTCTTAATATTTAATATTCTCAGAACATAATGGACGTAATTTCACAGTTTGTAATACGAAAAAAGGCGGGAGAAATCGATTGCATCTTTACATTCTAAATTCAAATTATTTCAGTAATTAAATTGCATAGAATCGATCTAATTCATTTTGTCACTTAAATAGTTATTAAGTTTTTAAACGAAGATAATCAAATACTAAAAATATGCCATTAGGTTTATAATAAGATCGCTTTGGAACCTTTACCTTAGGTTTTAAAACAATGAAAAAAATATATTACATTCCATAAAATGATTTGATGTAATGTAATATTTTTAGTTACTTTTCAGGCTTGAATCTCGTATAATAACCTATACGGAAGGTACTAAGGCGGAACCTAAGCGCCAAGTTAAAGACATCATTGAGACATACAGCCGCAACCCAAATATTCCTGCTAAAGACGACATTTGGAAGAAGATCTTCCACACGCAGGAGGAGACTATAGAGCTCCTGTATCACTACGCTTATAATTTTGTGACAAACAACACTAGAAACTACATCAAACCTAACCTGGCAGAGACGGGCGGAAAAATCCTGTTCTATCCGGATAAAACTTCCGGATACATTGTAAGTATGAGAGTTACAAAAGTTAGATAAATATCTTCACAACAAATAACTGTTCCATCGCTGGGTTCAGGTTTCCTTTCATAATGTAAGGGGCTATAGTCCTCCACGCTGACAAAGTGTAGATTGGCAGAGTCAAAACTATAAGATGGGTAGGTTTCCTCACAATGTTCACCAAAGCATATAACAATGATCATGTAATACGTTTTAAACTTCTTGAAAATTAGAGGTGTGTTATAACACATGGTTTGCATTTGAGAAATCCAAGTTTGGACAACTAGGCTATCACTATGCTTCTGGGAAGATGCGCTAAGTGCTCCTAATTTCCCAGGCTGACCCATGTGCCAAGCAACCACGACCCCTGGACGTATACTACGGTCTCTGCGACAATATGGCTTGGGAGTACAAGAGCAGGAAGCACATTCGAGATAGAGAGACCGACATCAACACGTATCTGAGACAGCGGCACAAGGAACTCACTGAACCAGAGCTTTATGTGGCGTTGTTCGACACCGAGAGGAACGAGGCTGCTAAAAAGGGATGGAAGGAACAGGTGATGTAACTAAGTTTTAGTTACAAATGTATTTTAACCAGAATAAATAGCCCATAAAAATACTTCCTGCGTCCTAATTTATAAAGATCATGTCCAACCCTTTCCAGGAAACACAAAAAGCTGAAATAACAGAAAGAGAGAAAGAGGCAGAAATAGATCCGTTAGCGCCCTATCTCGCTCGAATGTTCGGCTCTGGTCACGGCAGCGGCTCAATCTTGACCATCAAGGAAGCGACACTAGTCAGGGAGCAGTGTATCAATGACTTCAAGTCTAAGCAGTTGGCTAGACAAATAATGGTGCAAGAGAGGTTTGATACGGTAAGTCGAATTGACCATGGAGAATTTCAGAATATTGAAACACCTCTGTATGAGGTATAAGTGTGTAAGGGTTCATGTATTACCTATCGCAAAAAAATGTCCCACAAGAAATTTGTCTGAAATACGTCATGCATTTAGAGTTTATGTGATGTTTACTCATAGTAAAGTTTTTTTATTAATTAAACTTAATTTCATAACTAATTTACTATGATACGGTGGTCGGAGAGACAATCGCTTCAAAAAAATTACCATGAGTGGTCTAGGACGAAGAAGCGGCAAGAAACACTTACGATTTCTTTACGTACTCACAGTTACAAAGAATACTTATTATATTAAATGCCTTTTTTATTATTATCAAATTAATATTCAAGCAGTCTCACCTTTATAATAATCATCTAGTAAAAGTATATTAATAACTCTCTGCCTAAGATTTTCGTTCAGTAGGCAATACGTAGTACATAATCAAATATATTTTACAGCTCAATGCTGAATACAAGGCCAAGAGATTATGGTATCTAGCGAACCAGTTTATACTGACCCCTGAAAAGGAAAGTGCCTACTTTGCCTTGAGGTAAGACTATATAAGATTTCCATAGAGTCCCTAGCTTTTCCCCTAAATAAAATAATACTATAACCAATTTTTTTACTGTACATTGTTGCTTGATTTAAACCATATCAATTTTATGTTACCTTTTGCACCAATATCTACCTAATAATCACCTAATTCTTAATCTCTTCTTTTCCTTCATCTTATGGCCATTTTCAATAATATTTCTGTACATAATCTCTCTGGATAGGTTAGTGGATAAAAAAATTATAAACACAACGAAATTTTGACTGATAGTTACTTATTAATATATAGATTATAATATAGACTATTTTTTTTTTAATTACTCGTTGTAAACAGCGCGGAATTGGCCTTCAAAGTACATACCTTAGAAGTAAGGCTGACAAGACATCGAGATCTTTCCGGGCCAAGATTCAAGGTCCTTGAAGAATACCTCGACAAACATCCCCTGCTGAAGGAGTATAACCGATTCAGGCAGTACTACCGCCTTAAGTAGCTTTGGTAAATTATACCAAAACATATCCTATACTTTGTTATCTTTTCCTTAATCTTATCTTTGTAATTTGCTACGTGATATTTAAGATAAAACATATTAAATTTACTGGTAAAAGGTATCGAGGTAATTAAAGAGAAAAAAAAAAATTAATGAATGTTAACTTTTTACTTTAGTAGTATGTTTGTTGAAAATATTCTTTTAGTAGTTAAATTTATACATTTTTGACGTTATTTAGTTATAATCGTATTTTTTATCTTCAGTTATAATAAAAAAATACTATTTAGATTACAAAAAATATATATATGTTACAATAAAACATAAAACTTATTGAAATTAAAACGCGTTTGACTAATAAAATTTGTTTTATTTAAAATATTTTTTTCTTACATTAAATTTTATTATTATTATTTTCTAGTAAATAAATCGTCAATACTTTGGAGACAAATGGCAATAATCCCTCTAATATCTAGAGATATCAATATTTTTTTGTTGATGTGGCTAATACTTTAGCGCGATTACAATTTTGCTAGAAGCACTAATTTTGTATTGAATACAATTTTATTTAAAAACACATTAAAATATCCAAGTTTAAAATTAACGCATAATTTAAGGCGCAATTGGGCGCAGCCATTAACACTAAGATGTGACTTTAGGATTATGGATAGATAAAACTTTGAGAACGAAGGTTAGTCTGCATAAAGGCTAGTGCTTCGGTAGGATCCAAGTAGGTAGTGGATGATCAGGATCGCTGTTCCATTCCCCGACGCCGCCCAGGATGTTGCCTCTGCCATCGTGCGTGGCCAACGCTAGCCTCGAGAATTTATTGGCCAACCTTCGTTGGGGCGAGTCTGGCCTGGTGAGAGGCGGCAGGCAAAAACTGCCGGAATCTGGAATGTAATGATAGCCATTGTTTAGGACGAAATAGAATTGGCATTAAAATCTATCGTATATAAAATAATTAATAGATTAAATATTATGTTGTTATCACCAACGTGGAATCCAAAGGTGAGTTCTTTTTAATGTAAATAGCTCACAAAAGGACTGACGATCCAGTTGACGGTGAGTACCTGCTACCTATAGATATGCAACACCGAAAGCAGTAGTGATTGGTTCCCGGCCAAAAGGAGACAAAAAGAAAGAAAGTACTGGCTTTCAAGTCCCAAGCCGGAATAAGACAAGATGAAATTTGAAAATACGGCAAATATTCAAGGAATAAACCTGAGTGGTAGTCATAATTGGCATGGTCACTGGGCGTCTCCTGGCCCAGCCGCTTGCGGAACTCTCCAGCGAAGTACTCGATCAGAGTGTCCATCATGACTGCTTGACGAGAAAACACCTACAGTGACACATAAATAAATATTAGGTCTTTATATATGAAGTTAGCGTTCTCATGAACTGTCAACTTTGACGTCCAATATGTGTAGTTTGGTTTGGTCAAGTATACTGGTCTACGGCTACTTCGAAACAACGCTACCTTTAAACTTCATGACAGACGAAAGATGAATTGGAAGAGCTGCGACTGAAATGTCTCCGAAACCAACCGTCCTCTCTAAACGGTTCTCTAAGAGATAACCTTTTTTTGTTAATTGGACAATTTTTTGCAAGGAATGAAAAACAATTTGGATGAGGCAATTCAAAGTTCCAAATCGTCTTCTATTTTTTTTTGATTCTCACTCTGTAAATTTTTCGCCATTGGAATCAATGAACATCTTGATTATCCCATAACTTAAATGGGATTGATTTTGCTTGCGATTTTTTGTATTCCCTGCGGACGATTGTCTTCCAGTATGTTCCATGTTGACTGATAAATATTTATTCTCGAATCGTATATTTGTTGTCGTTAGTAAAATGTTATCGATCTCATCCGTGAAATAAGGAGTTTAGCATTTAACTTACTTGCAATAATTTAGAAACCCTCAACCCGTTCTCCACCACCATGAATTGGAGGAACAGACATGGAAGACAGTCTTCGTTATCGTCCGATGGAATCCCGATGTCCCAGGACAACTCCTCGTACAGTAATCCAATGAGGACCGACTGCAAGCAAAATAAGATCTGTTAAACGAGCCTAAAATTGTGCTCCGCGAAACATTATCTACACTCTTCTATGGGGAATCCACAAACATATGGCCCATAACAAAACAGTATTAAAGGAGTATTTAGAAGGTTACAAAGGAAATATTTACATAAATAGTTAAATTGGTATGTGGCTAATATGTATGTATACCTTCGAAGTATAGACATACTAAAACAATCTTATTTACATTATATTTCGCTGTTGAGAAAATAAGTAAAAACTGGCAGCTGTAGGAACTTTTTCCTTAATATGTAAAGATATCTTACGCTCTCAACATCGTCGATAACGTAGACACCGTTGGAGTTGATCGCGACCAGCACGGGAATGTCTTCATGGATCAGCAAACTTGTCAGACTCAGCACTGGCTGCTCTATCTGGCCTTGGAAAAACGCAGCGCTGCAAAAACAACCTGCTCTCAAGTATTCGTTTTAAACGACAAATTAAGGTGGAACAACGTAATCAAATATTAACATTATCAAGTCCATATTGCTAAGTTAAGTCATGTTGTCGGGCTTTTAGGAGCAGTTACCATTTTTCCTCTCGTTTTAATACATGTTTTAATGCCCTCTTTTTGCTGACTGTATTTGCTGAATTCTTAGTTGATGTTGATAGCGGTATGGACGCGTTGAGATACATTTAAGAAAACAAATGGTCGCAAATATTACAAAATGTTATGGTGTGCTTAAAAGTTACTCAACAATAGTAACAGTATTTGGAAGCAACTCATATCCAATAAAAACTTTTAGGAATATACAATGTAATGCCTAACTCTAATCTTACCCATATGTCGGCAGTGTCCTTGTATGGGCGAGATACTTGTGACGAAGTTTCCGTGGAGGCGCCGCAGGAGGGCGCTGCGCCTGTTCTAGAAGCTTCGCCTCAGGACTGCCTTTGCGACCTGCGGGCAGTAGCCGTGCCCAACGTCCTGATCGAGCATGTTGAGGAAGATATTTGTCCTGCTGTTCTCTGGGACAAATGCATTGTGTATTCTAAAGGGTGTTAACGAAACTACATATTCTTAATATAAAATTATCGTTATTAGGTAAAGGGGGACTTGAAGAATACGAGGGAATAAGGCGAAAAAATATTGTTTCTCATTTATCATATCCATAGAAATTAATTTATGTAATTTTTTATTATGGTTGTTCAAGATCTTTATGATTATTTTAATAGTCCTTAAAATAACTGTTTCAATTTGATTTAGACCTTGATTCTATCTCGCTTTTGATTCTCATTCGATACTAAAACCATAAAGTCGTAACCGACGCAACTATTGGATGCATTTCTTACAAAATTCTCGTTTGGCCTTTGAGCCGAACCTGAATAAAAATAACAAATGTCCGGATCTACAATGAGCAGACTAAGTCCCTACCTACCAATTGTGTTACTTAATTACTTGATTAAAAATCACTTTAAAGAAATTTTAATGTTTACCTAAAGAACTTAGCAGTGTGGCGATGCGGGTCGTAGGGTCCAAGCTGTATACGCGCCTGTAAGCCTCCCAACATCAGTGCCTGAGCGCTCTCCAGCGGATACCGGCCCGTCACTACATTATGACGGGCTTCTTCGTAAAGAAGCTCCTGTATTCGAGGATCCCTGGAATCGGTGGTTGTTTAGATAAGATTGTTTTTCACTTTCGAGGACTTTTGGGGTAAGAGGATATTTATCCACACCAAGTAGGAACGTGGACAGGGTAAGAATCGATGAGAATCGGCATGAAACGGGGATATGAGCTAAGTGATTTCTATTGTAACATAATTCAACAAACTTGAACTTAACAAAAAAGGGTCATCGGAAAATGTAACGTAAGTTCTTTAAGTCAGAATTGTTATTGAAATAAACAGCAACTCACTTGATGCCTTCCTCCAGATGTTTGGGAAAGAAGACGTTCCTCTGTAACCTAAGGACCGGCTGATCACGGGCCCTCCGCGACTCCGAACCGTGGCCATATCTCTGCAGCATCTTCTGCCAGTTCGTCCACATCTTCCACGGGCAATGGTGTGGTTTCAATTGGATTTCTGGAATCATTATCTTCACTATTACAAAATTGAAAAATACTATTAAAGTTATCTTCATAATTGTTTCGGATCTGGATACTTATTTACAAAGTTTAAGTAATCGGTTTCCGGACGCCAATATTATTCTCTGTATCATGGGATGACATGGAGTATGGACGTAAAAATTGAGACACAAAATCCTTAAAATAGAAATTCTGTTAGAAGAATTTCTGTCCCGGTCGTCAGTTTTACCTGAACCGCAGATCCCATCAGTTATAGTCATTTTACAAGAAAAATAATAATATTCCCTTGTCCTCCAATTCTGTCCATCAATCATCAAGTTTTAAACCAATCTTGGCAGTTATAAATCGGAGCTCTTGCTGAAAAAACTTATGTTTTCATATCTACTGGTGATCAATTATCCGTGCACTGACCCATCCTCCAATATCTGGCTATAAAAATAAAAATAATGCAAATGTCATGACCAAGGTTTTGTGCAAAAGGAGTTACCAACCTAACAATGGACTGCACATCCACAGCGCGAACACATTCGCAGCCAAACTCCTGGTGGTCGGCTGCACCAGCCCCAGCTCATCAGTCGCCAGCACGGCATTGAGGAACCGTGCTGCCGTCACCGCAGTGGGCACTTCTTCAGAGCTCATCTCCACCATGATTGCCACACGAGACATTAGATAGACGCACGTTACTGGATTAGATGATACGGTAGAAGAGGAGGCGGTGCTCCCTGATGATCCTGGATACACAGAGAAATTTTGTCTTGAGGATTCAATTAAAGTAACAATAAATAAAGACTGCTACGACTTTATGTGATCACTGAAGCGCTTCAAAATTTATTTTGGCCACTAGGCGTCACCCATCCAACCATTTACTGTGCTCGCTTTACTTACGATTACGCATACGATTATACGATCGATACGATACGATCAACATAACTCCTAGGCAAAGAGCACTTTTCGATGGGTAATCGAGCGAAGACCATTCATTATATTAAAGTTATCACCGATTATCCGATCTTTTTTAGAACTTGTATTATATGCGAAGGTTCCTCTTTCATAATGTGATTAATGAATCATCATAGTCAAAAGATGTCTTGATGAACGATAGCGAAACATCATCACAATCATTTATACAATATAATATCTGACACCTGCGACTTCATTCGCTTAAATATTGTTTTTATACTCATATAAACTTCTCTCTCCGTGTACCTCTTTATGGGAATAATTTTATAAAAGTCCGTTCTTAATACTCCCTCGGCAATTTAAGAAAATACTGTAAATGATTTATGCTTCTAGTTCCACGAACTAGTACATCTAACAGTACGTTGTCTAAGACAAGTTCTCTTTTGTTTAATAAAGAATATGATAGAATTCTCGTGGAAGGTTACATGGAAAATGATGTCATGAAATAAAGTGAATCTTACCTGGAAGAGGTGGTGATATCGCGCTTGACGAACTGCCCCCGCTCGTTATCGGTTCCGTGGTGCTGAAGGAGCCTGCTGCTATGCTGCTCGTGCCGGTCTGGTTCGAGCAACTACTCAGGTTTGATCCTGGAACAGATAATCAATACTTTAATGAAATCTCGATTCACTACATTAAAAGACGATTTCCAGAAGTACACAGGGATTGCCTGTGTCGCGGGTGGTATGGACAACGTAAATAACACATCACTGACACCTTTGACCCGAAATCAACTATTTATCCGTCACATAAATATCTGCCCCGGCCGGGAATCGAACGCAGGACCCCTCGCTTCGCAAGCAGGGTCTCTACCAACTAGGCTACGGGCCGGCATATTTAGTTTATCTCGCCAATAAGGAATGGGAAGCTAGAAGGTTTACATTCCAGGCTTCCTCAATCATGAGACGTACCCTGTTCATCGTCCGCTCCAAGGATAAAGTTATAACACAAATAATATCGGTTTAATGTAGCTTATAAGTTATTATGACATACCCATAACACTCTTTTCCAGTGAATCCGAACTGTTGCTCTCCTTAGAGTCCGGTAATGGTTTATGAGGGTCATGCTTGTCCCACTCATTGTGGCGGCCCAAGGGACTGTAGGACAAGTGGGGTAAGCGTTGCGATACTGAGTACAAGTGGGCATTCACTTCTGCTTGCAGCTTCTGGCTTTGAACACTGTAATATTCCTCTCGAGACCTGAATTCACTGAAAAAAACATTGGCTGTACGAAGACTATAATTTTTTACGTTTAAAACCTATATGTATTTTTGTACATACTTGTATTGATATTCTGCTTGTATAGGATATCCCCGTCTGGTATAATCAACTGGAATTATTGTGATATAGTTCCCGCTGTTTTGCACATTCGGGTTCTCACCGTAAGCTCCCATATCAGACTGATGTTCCATTTAATAATTATACAGGCTACAGGTTACACGAAAGACATTTCCAAAAGAATATTATGGTCACATTATATTAATAAACTTCCAACTTTTAAGTTGTTTTTATTATTATTACCGTTCGTAGCACTCCGTAGCGCACGATTTTATTGATCCGAATGCGTGCCGTAGCTCGTAGCTCATAGAGTAATACATGAAGAGGGCCTGTGCCACCCTTACTATCCTTATACCTACAATACTCTATGGAACTAAAACTTACTTGTAGTTGTTTATGTTAATAAGATATTGTCTTCCTACACGTGGTTGAAATAACAAATTGAATTCGATTAATTTTGCTTTTAGAATAATTATTAAAAAAAATAAAACAACATCTTTGTCTCATAGTATATCTACTAGTATACTATACAACATGACAAATTTTTAGATTTATACAAATATGACACTATTGAGTATTATTAATGTTTACACATCTGTTCTAAATTTTAGGCTGTAGGTATAATTACTTTTGTATACTATTAATTATACACTAATTAATTTATTGACACTACGCGGACCAGGGTTGCCACCGTTGGGTATTTCCCTCCAGATTTAGTGCGAAAATAAATCCTTCCCTATGCGTATGGTTTTATATTATTTGTTTTTTTTCTCCTCATACAAAAATTAAAGAAGTTAAGTGTAGTCCCTGAAACAAACTATTCCCAGGGAACTGGTGGTTTCATGGACGATGTGTCTGAAGATACAAACATTTTGGTTGTTGTATTATTTACCTCATTATTTTTCCAGGTAACTCGATTTTATATTTTACAACATATTTACAAACAATATTCATTTTAGGGGGATTACTAGCTAGTTATGTCGGTTTTAAATCCAATTTAATTTAAGGGGTATATATTTTTTGACACTTGGTAACACTGTGGCCGATTGACAGTAATGACAGTGACTTTTTACCTAAATATCACCTATTCAAAATAAATGACAACAACGCAAATATTTATTGTGAAAATAAGATTTAAATTTTCGTTGAATTAACAATTTTCATTTGGTTTAAAGATTTTGTATAACAATCCATAATTATTACAAAAGACTGTGATTGTAGAATTTGTTGTGACGATTTGACATTAATGATTGAAGTGTTATAGAAAAAAACAGCTGTGAGCTGACAGAGGTTAATGGATATAAAATAAGTAAACAAAGACGAATGGCATTCGATTTATAAATCTGACCCGGTTTTCTTTATCGTATATCCGGATGGAGGCAAAACTTAAGGAATACCGCGCACGCCGACGTCGTCAAGAAATCATTGAAAAAACTACTGAAAAGTTGGAAAACACAAAACGCCGTTTCGTCGATTTGTTTAGAAAAATGATTAAAATTAATATTGACGAAGCTCCAGTGGACGTCGCACCCGCATTTAAGGAGGTAATTGATCTTATTAATTATTGTTATCAGTTTTTCCATTACAAATTTCATCAGAACACTTTGGACTATAGAAATGACGATTTTTCATAAACATGTCTGTCAAACTGTTACTTGCGACTACTATACTGAAATAAATTGTATACAATTAAAAAGTTTGCACACCCAGTGCAATAGGAAAGTCTTAAATCATTTATTTTTATCTAATGTCTGTTATTTTGTTGTATATGTCTAATAACACTTGATAAAAAAGCATTCCAATCAATAACTTGTGTAGTGATCACTGACCAGTTATTTAACTAACACATAATGCAGCGAAAGAAAGTGATGAATTTAATTCACTCGTCAAGATTGCAAGCAAATTATGTAGTAAAGCAAGATACAATTTAACAAATCAACTTTGGCCGTAACAAAGTAATATTTAGTCAACTGTGCAAATACACATGAGTGTAGACTAAGTACCTATCATAGTATTTAATTAAGTAATTAATTAATAATCAATGTATTATTTTTTATTTAACAAAGGTGCCAGCTAAAGAGCCTGTTAAAAAGAAATCTGAGTTGGAGGAGCCACACTATAAGGATAGCGGAGTCAAACATCAAAGTGAGGAAGAACAAAGCCTAATTGAATTGGACTCTGACACCAATGAAGAAGTTTTAGATGAAAGCCCCCAACAATCGTGGCAGCACGTCATCATGAAGTGGTCAATTTACGCAGTCATATGGCTGACTTTATACTTTTATTTTATAACACTGCAGTTCGGTGCAGTCTTTTTTGCTATATCCCTCTTGATATTTATTTATATAAATACAGGGACACGACCAAGGAAAAAAGGAGAGGCGTCAGCGTACAGTGTTTTTAATGAGAACTGTGAGAGTATTGATGGCACTGTGACAGCAGAAAAGTTACAGAAAGAAATGTTTTTTGGAAGTTTTAGGCTATTCTGAAGTGATATGTTCGTATACACAAAATTTGTTGGTAGCTTTGCTTGCTTTGTTTCATTAGAAACTTATTTATTACAATTATTTTAATCGCCGGCAATAAGCAGACAGGAGACAATGTTGTAAAGGTTTACTAAGGATTTGAAAGATTCCTTATGATAAACGCATCAACCGAAAGGCTCTAAATAATGTTAATGTTGATATCAGAAGTCATGAGCTGGTTACAGAGTTAAATAATCTTAATGATTTATAAAATGCTATGCTAAAAGATGCAGGGCCTTAGCTGTGCCCTTTGATAATTAGAGTATGCTATAAGACCTTACTGTTATAATAAAGATATCTCGTATCTCTTCTATTTTGCTCATATTTATTGTATAAAAATTGCAGTTATTGGTCTATAGGAAAATGTCAAATTAATGTTAGTGTGTAATTGTCTATAATCTGCTAAAGATAATAGAGGGTTTCTGTTAGATTCCATAGACTCGGATGGCTCGAGTAGCTCATGTGGTATCTTTTTTTTTGCCTCATGTTATGCTACACTTAAAAAGGCCGGATGGATGGCTGAAAATATAGTTTCACTTATTCTTGCATAGCCTTACACTAAGCATTATAAAAAATAGTCATTTTGCATGTCCTGTTTATACATCATTCATTAATATGAGACTGATAGATCATTTAAATTGTCGAAACTCAGTGTTTTGTATAGATTACAAGAGTTTGACGATCTATAATGATTCCATGTCAATGAAAAATCAAAGTAGGGGTCCACAATAATGGATTTAATTTAAATAAGCGTTTACGATAAGAATTTACATACACATTAGTACCTATTTAATTTCATAATGAATTTTACAATGCAATAATGTCTCTTTTATATATCTAAATTACAAAACTGAGAAGTTATTGTTAAAAGTGGTAGTTTCGCCCATGTTTTGATTTCGTATTAGATATTTTGTTAAATAAACATAGTAAATTCTATACAGCTTATGTCTACTCTTCAGCTGGCGAAACATCAAACTTTATGTGCAAAAGATAATAGAGATTTGTGGCCCAGTTTTTCAGTGTGAGTCGAACAAATCAGTGAGTGTATTCACTACCCAGGTGCACACCTTATATTATGTAACAAGGTGATGGACCCCACAAAACTGGAAAACAGCATGTGGTTCATAAGAAAAATATGTTAAAGGATGTCTTTATCAATTTATTTTGCTGCGCACAGCAAATCAAATGCTGCAAAATCCAATAATGTTACAATTTGTAACATGTGGCTCCATCTATGCTCAAATAAACAATGATACCCGCTATGTGAATTAAGATAAATGTGGGTAGCACTAATTTTCATATTTTATAAACGAATCGTATGAGATTAGGGCGAAAGACATTAGATTGATACATCATGTATTTATATAATTATAATTTCTATTAACTTATTTTCTAAGCACTTATATATATGTTATTATTTTTATATTGTTGATCATAAGCATTAGTATTTAGGAAAAAAATCTATGTTAAGTTTTTAAAGCTTATTTATTTAAACTCGTAATAAATCTTGTAATTTACGACCCAAGTTATTAGTGCATATTAAGTTTCAAATTAATATTATTATTAATTCTATACATGACGCAGTGGAAGTGATTGATAATGAAAGCCATATTTATCCATAAAATTTGATTTAATAATCATTACAAACAGACAACATTATAAATACAATATGCAAATGTAACACAATTGACGTGTGCTTGCAAAAAGCAAATTTCAAACATACTGTAATTGATAATAAAGCATTTGAAAACAAGATGGCTTTTATTCTATACTCTGGTATTTATAACACTTAGATTATTGGATACAATTCTAATTTGTATCTATCTAACAGCCTTTAAAGGTCCCCTGCTGGACATAGGCCTCCCCTAATTTGCGCCGCATCGACCAGTCCTGAGCCTTTTGAATCCAGCGAATACCCGCTGTCTTCTTCATGTCGTCAGTTTATTTGTAATTTGTATGTCGTCAGGAAAAAAGAGCAAAATATTTATACCCATATAAACAAAATATGAACAAATTATAATGAATATTATTCATCAAGACTTTCAATATTGACAATGAAACATTTTATCTTACGTCCGATTTTGTCTAAAATAATTATTATTTTACGATACTATTATAAATCATTTGATAAAATCAGGAGTTTCATTAAATAGATTGATCGCATCACGTCATAACATAACTAATAAATTCAATAATTAAACGCTTTATCGCAATAAAGTAATATAATATAATAATAATATTTAATAACAGGATACATTGTAATTTAAAATATTCAAGCATTGCTTAAGTAATCAATGGTGCAAACAGAAGCCATAAAGCTAATATAATTGAACTAAGTTGTATATATAATTGCACTAAACATTCATAATTACACTTTTTATAAAATAATTTATGATTTAATTTACAAATCATGAAAAGAGTTATATGATTTCCATTACAGTTTTTGTGATTTATTCGAATTTTATATTTACATACATTTTTTGAAATTTATAAATTATTTTAAAAAGCTATAAATGAATAAATAAAACTTTAATGAAATGAAATAACGATAATACGTACAATATTACTTAATATCCTATTGCCAAAAAATATCTAAGTAGTTTTTGTTCGTGAGTTATAAAAAAAAAATGTAATCAACTTTTCCAAAATTACGGAATACTAGGTCGCTTTTTCACAGAGTTTTGTGAGGTAACTAAGATACGCATGTCTATCCAATCAACCAAGAATTTAATAACAATATAAGAATTGAAAATCGAGCAATGACAAATGAAAGACGAATTGAAAATCGAGCAATGACAAATGAAAGACGAATTGAAAATCGAGCAATGACATATGACGGACGAATTGAAAATCGAGTAATGACAAATGAAGGACGAATTGAAAATCAAGCAATTCTATAGTGGAATTGAGACACATTTATAGCTTAGTTAACTCACAAATCACTGATGGAAAGGCAATCTGACACGCCAAATTAGTCCGTGGATTACTGACATACATATTAGAAGAAATAATAGTACTTAGTACAGGTCAACAAAACCTTGTACAAAATTTAACGTTATTTCAGATTTAAAAAGCGGATGCCATTTTATTTGAATTAAACTACTTCACAAAGCTAATTAAATGACGATTAATTTATTTATTTTAAAGCATGATAGTTATACAAAGTGATAGCTATACAACTGAATACTTAATACAATTTCTTATGAAAACACTGAAAAATAAGGTTTACATTCAATTGTCGTGTGTTGGTCCATTAACATTTAATATGAATTCTAAAAATCTACAAAATATACAGTATTTGAAACATTTACAATGACTATAATAATAAATTCCTTAGACCACGGACACAAATCAGTTTATAAATAGTTCATTATCAACACAATGAGATCTAGTATGGAAATATTTTCAAAAATTTTAAAACATATATTTCCAATAATATTAACATAATTTAATCATAATATTTATTATATTAAATCGTATTACCAAAATGGATGGCAAAGAGAATTGATTTAGTAGAAAGAATTGCTCTGAAAAGTTCATACTTATCTAATTTTATATAACGGCTTAGAGATCTCGCGCACTGGTAGTCTAAGTCCGACACGATTGACCGCAATGTTTTTTTATTATTTTTTTTAATAATATAAGTCAGTTCTTGACCCTATCCCACCTGATGGTAAGTGACGATGTAGTCTATGTTGTGCGCACTAACTTATAAAGGATATTTTATGAAACTACTAGCTTACCGCCCGCGGTTCGGTTGCATCGGGCGAGATGATAAGAAGTAGTCTATAGCCTTTCCCAAGGTCTAGACTATTTGTTAAAATTCAGCTCTACCTTCATACCAAATTTCATCAAAATCGATTTGACAACAACGAACTATCATACAAACTTTCATCTCCTATTTCAACCTCTTCTACCCTTTTTTGTGATAAAAATGATCCTATGTCCTTTCCCAAGTTCAGTTCTATCTTCATTCCGAATTTCGACAAAATTGGTTCAGTGGTTTAGGCGTGAAAGTTACAGATAAATAGACAGAGTTACTTTCGCATTTATAATATTAGTAGGGATTCATGATATCGAGTACTTAGTCCAATTGGACGCGTACTCCAAGTGGACGCGTATTTCGATTGGACGCGATTCCAATCCAATTAGTCGCATAAATATTTATGTTTATACAGCTGCCAAATTGAACTCTCTATATCATATTGTATCGTATTATCTACTTTGTAAACTATTGGTATTGGATTTGGAAGAATAACGCGAGATCCATTACGCAGTTCTGAAGTGGAAGACAGTTGGAGGTTATACTAAGAAATACTTGTACTGCAAACTGTACGAAATAGCTGCTTCCAGAACTTTGTATGAGCCGTCTAATAAATGTATTACAAGTAAATATGCTAGCTGTACTAGATTGAGAAAAACCATGTTATTTAATTCACGATATAAGGTTTATAATAAATTACGTCTCTTCATAACTATATATTGATGTAGATATGTCAATAGTGAAATCAATCGAATTGAAATATATGTTTTTTTTTTCACATATTACTGAGCTGCTTATTTTTATCATTTTGTATAAAATAGTAATTATTAGTCTAAAATTATAAACTTATACACTATTATTATGAATAATGGCACATCACTATTTTACTTCTTAAGTCCTGAATAAGGCACGGACAGTAAATATTTACAATTTCAAAATATGAGTATTATATTCTTTTTTTATACTGTATTAATATTTAAACGAGTATTAGAATAATATTTAATGATATTGTAATATTTGTTGCATATTTGAATTATACTAGAAATATTTAACAAAATAACAATCATGGAAAACAGAATTACGGACTACAGACACATCTTACACTTATTCACATATACACTTATAATTACATTTTAACTACAGTATAATAACTTAACATACTCTCAATATTATCATCTCATAATCTCAATTTAAATAAATATATATGAGTAATAGATGCAAATGGCAGTGAGGTCATTATTTCAAAGCACCGTGTGTTGGAACTAGAGACAATTGATACAAATAAATACATTTCTGATGCATAAATATAACATTGAATAAACTATCGATCGGGACCGTGTATTGTGCCTCACAGAGCACGAATAATGTGACATAGCTAACAAGTTATATTATAGCTGTCACACACAAGAAATAAGTTCTACAATAGTCCTACCAAAAACAAGGGATAAAAAATTGAAACCAGATATATCCGTATACTTTAAAAGGAACAAAAGTTGTGAGATCATAATATACTATTACAACGGTTACAACGGAAAATAATTTCAACGGTTTAGCATTTACAGCGAAATAAACTTCACTGAAGCTGGATTACATTCATAGAGGTTTAAATGAAGGCGAGATTCAGTGTGTTAAGTGAATATGTTAACATAACCATCAACATATGGAATTATCGCAAAGTAATAAGTAGGTTTCCCTGTATCGCTGATCGCATGGACAACACAGAGACCACGGCACTAACACCCATGACCCGAGCACAAATATTTATCTGTCACATAAATATCTGACCTGGCCGGGAATCGACCCCAGGACCCCTCACATCGCAAGCAGACTACAAACTAGGCTACGGGGCCGTCAATGCCGAATTCAATACAATCACTGGGATATTAACTATGAAGTCTTAAGTCAGGATTACCATGCTAGATGCTGAAGTCTCTGATATGGTACTGGTGGTATTACACTAGTGGAAAAAGGCGCCGAACTTACAAATCAAATATTACTTCAAGATTTTTTTAACATTGCTGAGCCAAGAAATAAAAAATTCCATCCCAGTTCACTGACTAGATAATGACGCTCCAATTCCCTCATGATTACAGACATAACTATGGCACTCCATACCTCATTGACAATAATACACAAGGAATGTGAACTTAAGATTAGACATCAATAACTCCGTATACAATAACACAATGCAATACAATGATATTTTATTTCGAATAATAACAATTAAACGACAACTTCGGCTAGTTGGGGCAGGGGGGGGGCATGGGTGTATTTTTTATGCGACTCATTCAGACGTAACGTGAAAATAGTTATTGACGCTCAGTTAATAATTGTTTTAATTTAATCGTGTTCATTGGGTAACTGAAAATTATTTCGAACATCAATATTTGAAAAAAGAACTGTTTAATCCTTTCATCACATATACATTTTTTTTTAACTGATTTTTTTTTATTAAGTATTACTCTCAAAAGAGTTTATTTAAATTTAACGCATATTTTTTTAAGTTCTAAAAAATTAATGTTCTTTATTCGAAGTAGTATTCAAATGTTACTATTCGGCATAATCTCATTAATAAAATGAACTACTCTATACTTAAAACTTATTACACTGTGTATAGGAAAGCTATAACCGTATAAATTATTTTACATACATAATATTAGGTAAATATTTTCAACACTTAGGAAATAAATTGTTTTGGTATATAAAGACTTCATCTACTATATATAGGGTTGTACCTCGCGGACATCTCATAAATTATTTGTCCTGAACGGATTTCATCTGTACAGCTGTTTTCAATATTCTATCTATTCACCTCAAGATAGTTGCCTAGTAACTTAAAAAGTGACATCTACTTATCCATATATCATGAATAGATAAATTATTGAAACCAGTCAGAAGTCTTCTAACTATTATGAATTATAATTTATTATTGTCTGTTTATTAAACTGTTATCTGATCTTTAACACTTGAGATCAAAAAATATCCTACAGACTATAAATAAACGACCATAGATAGGTTACATACTTGAATATAGACTGTAGACCTATTAAAGACTAGGTTACACCAACTTCTTCTCACAAAAATCTGTGTTGTCGTATGTGTCGATCACACATACACAAAAACACAGATATACGGTTTTGTTATCTTTCCTGCCTATTTGACAATTAATCTTCAACTGGCTCTTGATTAATAACACATAACCTTATTATTCCATAATAAAAAATCGAGCTCAAATTTATTATTTAGCCACATGAATTAAAAATCGGTGGACTTTGTAAATTTGTGCATTTAATCTCTTATCGCCTCCCGTTACTATCTTTGTTCAAATATACCTACATACCTATTTTCATCAGATTTTTTTTTTATCACTGACTGCGCCGTCAGGTTCTGAGTGCTACCGTTACAATATAATTCATGTAATCACGGAGTTTTGTCATATAAACAAAAAAAATATGAATAGAATGTAATAAAGGACTTAACACTTACGCTTACAAACTAAACAAATAAATATTGGCAAGTGACAAACATACATCCAATTATCGTAAAACTATACGTTAACGCCAATCATAATTTAATTAATTTTATTAAGAAGTTATATGAACTGACAGGTCATTTAATGGTGGTCAAGGCTCGTGGACATTCATGATATCATGGACATTAGAATCATCAAGCGAAAACGAAGCGATGTATCCGCATTGATTATACTTATCGATAATTAATATCGATTATAAAACATCGATTTTTTTTTTATCGAGAGGTTTCAATTTAATTAATGCTGCCACTTGCCAATGATATCCTACGTGTATGATCTTGCAGAATTGCATCTTTACATGCCCCAGGGCCGGCTATACTTACAAATAATAAAAAATACATTGTTTTATAACTTGTTCTCGGAAGACTATATCAAGGAAAAATATTGACTGATACGAATATTTAGATACCTATCTGTATATATTGTGAAGTGGAATTCTCTCAAACAACAACTGAGTATTATTATTTTACATAATTATGCAAAATTATCGATACATCAGAGACTTGGATATTTACAACATAAATATTACCTCTGCAATCAAATAACTATAAATGTATCGAATGTATATATTTTCTTTTGCATTCATTCAAAAGAGATCCTTATTAAATAAAAACAAGTCCAGCCCTGTTATTTAATGGTGTTTGAAAAATATCAATCTGTAGCTATAGGCGTTTGAGATCTGTGGAAAACTTTACAAAAAGGTATTCTACACGATTCTGGACTCGGCAAAAACGGATTAATATTATTTCTCTTGACATCGGGCAGTAAAAAGACAACGCTTAAAGCGATTATCATGTGCCACACCGAGTGAACAATTTTATAATTCTGTTCCGTTTGCAAGAACGCGTAACAGACCAAGCCTACTGACACTAGCGCTATACCGAGGGGGAAGTATCTAGTATAATATGATTTAGGATACCTCATGCACCGTCGCTTCCTATAATCCTTGTACCAGGACGCTAGAAGGATACCAGCTCCCACCGCAACGGGAAGTAAGAAAGCCACGAACGAGTGCATGTTCCAAGTAGTCAACAAAGCTATGATAATCGCACCGATGAGTTGAAAGAACGATCTCAACTTATCGCTCACGATACTCATAGCGAGTAGAGTCACCCAAAATGACATGAGCCCGCAGTAGAAGTCTCCAAACTGGAGGATGTTACCTCTTGTGATGCAGTAGGCGACTTGGACCGGAGCATCGCACGCGTGATAGAACGTCGAGAAGACCATGGTGAAGGCATACATCATAGCTTCGGTGTAATACATCCTGATGATGGCCACGTAGATTGAGAAGAAGAATAAGAGATTGCTGAGCGTCAGTAGAAGAACAGAGACCAGCATGTAGATACGACTGTCCATTCTTGAATCGTCTGAGCAATCCCAACCTGGAATGATAAGAAATTTATTTGAAGGCGTTGCAGAGATATTCCCCGTAATTTTATGAACGAAGCTATTCAAAACCTAGTAACATCATGATATTATTGATAGCAAACAAACCCAGACAAGACGAATAGATCTAGGACGATAGGAACATGTTTCACGGTAACCTTTGGAGACACATAAAACTTTGGTGATATCTTAATGACCTAAAGCTACGAATATACAATCAATTTACCTCCGTATCCTGCAGAACACAAGCAGAATGACATCACAAGTCCTCCAAAAGTATTCAACCCACAGTTTCCATGGTTACTGCACTTTCCACCCACACAAGAAGTAGAGGAAACCGACAAAACCAAAGTCGCGTTGCAATTAGTTTCCCCCTCTTTAGTAGTATTCGACACGTATGACGTCACTTCACTGCCAGATTTCGCTGTATTCGAACTCACGTAATATTTGGTCCCGTTGTCAGAAGTCGGGCAAGGGCAAACAACTTGATCACAGAACAATTGAAACGACAAGTACCACGTCCCGCTCTCCGGATACGGGATGATCACTTTATCGTAGATCGACTCGGAGTCTGTGCTGTTCAACACAAAGAGCGCAGGCTTCACCTGATCGTTGAATCCGCAGTGACCAGTATCAAGAGGTATGCTAGCGTGACCGATACTCAAGCAAATCACAGCTCTCAAGTACTGATTGTCCTGTGTAAATGCCAGCAAACCATTTTGAACCTCCCGTTTATATCCCATATAGTACTTCAAGCTCATCAAAAAGCTAGCCTCGATCGCCAAATTTCCGCCGATGTCTAGGAACTGGTTGACCTTGAATCTCAAGGTTTTCACCTCGTTGGACGTTAAATTTACTAAGCTAGTCGCGTCTACCAAGTCTGTCGTGGGTAGACCGTAGTCGAAAGTGAAAAATCGACCCTTGTCATCTCGCATAAGGTCCAAAGTCGTATGATTGCCGAGTTCCTCTGCCTCTGAACGGAAGTAATAAGACTCGCAATCGGCTATCATAGAAACATTGCCCCTTACATAGTCGATGTTGATGTAGTGCCACGAGGCTGGGTTTGGATAGAAGGTGATATATTTTGAATTACCGAGGCTTGGATCAAAGGCACAAGAGACTAGATAGTTTTCCTCGCTCGGCAAAGACAAAGATTGAACCGTAACGACTACTTCAGTCGTATTCTGTGCTGGCGTATTGGTCAAGGTTACGTTCAAACTTATAGGATCTACGCTATCTAGAGACATACATTGGAACAGTACTGGCAGTCGTGAGTAATCTACTGTGATCCCAGCGTAACAGTCAACAAGAACAATATTCCGTTCAAACTTTACTTGAAGGTCTGAATACAGTAATGTCTGACAATCTGCTACTAGACCTGAAAAAAAGCAATGGTAAAATTAATGATTTATCACAAAACAAAATATTATTGTCACAAAAAATCTTTTAAGCAAAGTTCGTAGCTTTGCTGCACGACGCGCTTTTGCCAAGTTTTTGGCCCTATTATTAAAACTCATGTATGAGTCATACGTCCAAATGAGTAGTGAACAACACTTGCCACCCGGTAAGTGATAAATGACCCTAGGGTTGCTACCCAGAGTAGTCTACACTATCAACTATTTAAATATATACATAATTATACACCTTGAAACGTCATAACCAGGTGGTTATCGTCGATACGAAAACCGATAAGTAATTGTCGGTAGTTGGATGTGTGACCGCTAGTGACAAAATTACTTGAGGACTTTCGTGCTTCACAGGGCACATACGTAGCTTTCAGTTCTTATCTAGAGATATCAGTCGTAGAACGTCATTAACGTCAATGCCAAATTTAAATTTGGCGGGAAAACGCTTTGACGTTGTAAGTCTTTATTTAAATAGTAACATAAACAGTTAATTTTTTTAAAACATGGGAGAGAGAGTTGCCTCTCCTTGCACCCTACAACTAATACAATACGGTATGTTTGCTTGCCTGACGACTATTATCGTGTTAAACAAAGCGATATTATTTCCCAAAGAGTTTTCAATTTTACACCACAAAAAAGCTATACTCACAACATTGAAGATATTCCTATAACCACTTATTCTACTTCATGTAAACAAACAAACCCGAACCGGTGTTGCACTAGCTAGCACTAGAAACGAATTGCCGCGGCAGCAATTTATTGAGTGATACTTTGCATTGAACATGGCGTTAAAACATTGCCATGACTTCTTTAGAGGCATCGACTTCTAATATCAAATAATTATATCGTATTTGTATAGTTTTTATCGTGTCTAATCGTACCGATATCCATCACCATCACCATCATTATCACAACCCATAACTGTCCCGCTGGGCTCGGGTCTCCTCATATGGTGTGGGGGGTATAGTCTATAGTCCACCACGCTAGCCCAGTGTGGATTGGTAGACTGCATACACCTTCGAGAACACTATGAAGAACTCTTGTTTGTGCAGGTTTCCTCACGATGTTCCGAAGCAAGTGATAATTAGTTTGTAATACGCACATAACTTTTTTAAAATTAGAGTTTGTAGGATTCGAACTCATACTTTTGAATTATTATTATTTTTTTGAATTTGGAAATGACAATCGTAATGAGTAGCAGTGATAGCCTAGTGGTTCGAACATTGGTTCTCCGAACTTAGGGGCGTGAGTTCGAATCCTGCACGCACCTATAATTTAAATTATGTGCGTATTACAAGTAAATTATCACATGCTTCGGTGAAAGAAAACATCGTTAAGAAACTTGCACGCGTGAGAATCCTCCATAATGTTCTCGAAGGTGTGAGAAGTCTACCAATTCGCACTTGTCCAGTGCGGTGGAGTATAGCCTATACCCCTCGCATCGTAAGGAGACTCGAGCCCAACAGTGGGACAATTATGGGTTGCAATGTTGAATGATGCAATGAATCGTTATGAATAATATGTATAACTGTATGTATCACTACTCTTTATTAGTCACGCACATCCCTTTTGTGAATTCTACCATCAAAGTATTCTACCGTCCCAGAGTTTCTTTTACTACCAATCGTTAAATTCCATACCTCACTTAGGGAGTTGTGACAGTTCATAAATATTAGGTCGTGTCGTGAGGTGTAATGAAATTATCGTTAGGTGAGACGTGACCCTTGGCAGTTCGCCCGATGCGATGAATAAGAACGTTGATTTTTAAATGCACTTCAAAATCTTTTTTCTTTTTGAAAGAAAAATTGTTTAAATTACCTTCACATTAAAGTTTTGAAACGGATTTAAACTCGCAAAACTTAATTTTCTTGGCAGTGATATTTATTCACGTACAGGCGTAACCTCAACATATGATACTAAAATATGTTGTATCTCTACGAAACAACTGAAAAATTCATTTATATTTTAATGAAGCAAACATAAACCAGATATTTCAATATGAACAAAACAACATAAAGAGAATGATATGATAAAACCTACAGTACGTGTGTGGTAACATCGTGTACATACGATCACCTTCACGCACACAAGCGTGTAAAAGTGTTCTTTTTTGAAAATAGAATGTAGCACTTAACCGGAAATGAAGAATTTTTTTTTTCCATATTTGAAAAACATTCGTCTAAAGTGGCCTTTAAAGACTTCCTTATGTTTGCACATTACGTACATATGACAATTGAAGTTCTCAAAGTTTGTGACGTCTAAAGAAAAAACATCTCAAATTGAAACGTGTCCGTGTCATCACGTATAAGCATGAAAGTATATTATCATTTTTATTACTTAACTAGATATTTCCCGCGGCTTCGTACACGTGTGAGAAAAGAACAGGTATATATAGGTAGTCAGTTTCTTTCTATCATTGGTTGCTAGGCAACGCTTTGTTGTTAGATACATATTTGAATTTGGCTAAAATATACATCTTAATGGATTTT
>DWPA01000174.1:0-31246 GCA_018251375.1 Calpodes ethlius
CCTGGTTATAGGTTGTGATGATGATGATTACTGTTATAACACGACGACATAGGAATCAAGGATGTTTCGATTACTTTTTGAGATGCATTTTAAACACGCAATACCCATTAATTGTCTTGCATGGCAGATTAAGGATTCTACATGCTCAGGAGATCCAGGACCACACGCAAGAGCGGCAGAGCTTGTTGCCCTGTTTCACAGATTACTTTATGTTCCTGTCCTTCATTTTCTCATGTTAAAAGGAGATGCAACTAACAATAATATATACAATATTTTTTTAACGTAGGTAACTTCAAAGTAGTTACTTTGAAAAACCACAGAATGAAAGGTGCTGAAATTTTAACCGAAATCGAAAAAGGAACGTATTCTAGTCAATTTGAATATGGTTTTTCATCCGATTGTTTTCTATTTTATTTATTACTTACAGCATTTTACATGTATGTAGTTACTAAGGAATAGCCTGTGTGTTAAATATTTAGCTTGGGATTTCATTATTCACTAATATTAAGTTATCCAGTATTAATTTGGTTTGAGTCAAGTATTTCTTCGCCGCGCCTCCCGCTACTCACTGCAGCCAATAGGATAGAAGCTCGTTCCAAACTTCTTTAATAAATACAATAAAATTATCCACGTTTAATATCTTGTAAATAAAGAAATAGTTCATTTTCATTCAGTATTACTTAGGTTACAGAAATAACGAAACTGACTAAATATACTAATTGTAATTTGTATTGAAATATGTTCTGAATATGAACTTTGTACGGTCTACTTTGCTCTGTGGTAATTATTTAAGAAACATAAATGTCACTCAAATACGTAGTATCTCCACCTAGTCTGTGTCACTCAATAATAATAATAATACCTTGAGATTTATGTAAACAACATAAAAGTCAAACTCATTCTGTTATACATTTATTGTTCAATATATGTGGATGTTATTGTGAAATTAAAACATAATTTCATTTCCCTGGTTTTTGAATTTTACACAGCTGAGTGTAAGTGACACCAAATCCAATAATTATCTTAGTAATTTTCTTCATCTTCCACCGAAATGAGTGACAATTGTCAATTTGGTAAGTTACCAATTTAATTCGTAGGTTAATTGATTTAATAATAACAATTATTTTATTTTATTTTATTTTTTAATTTTTTTAGCTGTAGGATTTACAGAAAAACCTTACGTGATAATGAAAGCTGACAGTGGAGGAATAACATTTTCAATTTCAAATCGTAGAGGTTCTTACATGTTTTCGTATTATTATTTCCATTTAATTGAGAAGAAATGTCCACATCACATAGCTTATACAGTAAGTATACCTCAATATTTATTAGATATAATCAATTATCATCATAACCATTATTCATTTTATATAAAGTATTGTATAATAACAGAATGATTCAGAACCTGTTTTAATGCTCAACTAGCAAACAGATATTAATTTGAGCAGTTCATCTGAACTTGATTGGTCCCTAAAGCCACTTTATAATCTATAATCATCCCCAAATTAACTAAACTGTTTTTGTTTTTCATAATTACGAAAAATTTCATAATTAAACACAATTGTGTTTAACTTATCAGGCAGACACAAAACATAATGGCTTATGCCAAAACCCATTTTATAAACTTTTTTTCAACTGACAAGAATGTGCTAATTAATATACATTCAATTATATATAAAAATATCAAGATTGTTTACTAGATGGACAAGAATTAAAATGGATTACATTAAATTCTATATCTAAGAACTAAGGTGATGTTGCCTTCGTTGGCTTAAATTTACTATATTCCTTACCCATTTATCTAAAAACTTTGTGTTAAGAATTTCTTACATTGCCATTCAAGTAATATAGTAATACCTATAATCATCATCATCATTATCACAACCCATAACTGTCCCACTGCTGGGCTCTGGTCTCCTCTCACAATGTGAGGGTTAAGATAGTTAGTTCATCACGCTGGCCAAGTGCAGATTGGCAGACTACACATGCCCTTGATAACATTATGTAGAACTCTCGGAAGTATTGGTTTCCTCACAGTGTTTTCCTTCACCGAAGCAAGTGATAATTAACTTGTAATACGCATTTAATTTTTTTGATAATTAAAGGTGTGTGCAGGATTCAAACTCACACCCCCAAGTTTGGGAAACCAACATTTGAACCAACAGGTTATCACTGCTTCATACCTGTAATAACAATTGATTATTTCATTGTATTTTATGACAGTTTTTAAGCTCTGGTCTGCACACAGTGAGAATTAATGTGTGAGAGTTGTCATTCTTTTAGATTTTATCCATTTTTATGATAAATTCAATTGGATACGGCCTAGCCATTTAAATAGAGAAGGTTATGTGGAGGAAAATTTTATTTGTCATATATTTGTGGCTTAGTTATGTTGTTATTTGGTTTTTGCTCATGTTGATCTCTCATTTAATTATGTTTATATCATATACAGTAGGAAGTCATAGTGTTGGTGTATTATTTTTTAATTTGGTGAATGTTATTTAATGAGCTGCTAAGTTTTAATAGGGTTGACAACACCTCACCTGAGAATAATCCTTGAATATTAATATTGTCGTTTCCTGACAATATTTGTAATAAGTAATGATGACTATTGGTCAGTTCCAGTCTAATAACTTATTTCCAATAATGAACAAAGTGTTTTGATGGTCTGTTACTATAAACTGTACTGCAATAAGAAATAGATATGTAGTTTATTGGCACTGGTTATTTTTAGTGTGTAATTTTGTTAATACCATATTTTTTTAGTTGTGATATGTTATAAAGTTTTTTTGGCAAAATATTTATGATAAAAAAACATTATTATTTAAACTTATTGGTCTTTACAGTTCATGCTGGGTGAAAATAGCGTCTTAATTGATTCGAATCTTGGTGAAGAACGAATACAATTTCAAATACCCAATTTTAACAATCAAAATACCCATCAATTTTGGTTGACATACTTTAACAATGAAATTTGTTTGGGAAAGGGCAATGAGCCAGCTTTACTGAGATATCCAGAAGTAAATACAAACAGTGACAAAATTATTGGGTTTGTTAAATTTGAAACATACAACCCAAATGGCAGATTTATTGAATGGAATGTAGAATGTATGTTTTTTTTATTGGCTTCAGTACAAATACTTCATAAATTGAAAAACTTCTGCTATATGATAGAAAATTGACAAATATTTTATACATATATATTTATATGTGCATGATTTGTGTTTGGATGCAATGATTTGTGATGTTAGTGACAATTTCTTCATTTGGTTTTACATACTAACAATGTTCTAAACTCTCAATAAAATCAAAACATAAGTAGGTGAATTTTAGGCATGTGCTCCTGGTATTGGGTATTAACTAATGCAGATAATAAATCTCACCAAGGACAACAAGCTTTGTAAACTTACGTTATTTGTTCGAACGATTCTCCCTATCATTACTTCATAGCTGCATATTACGCATAGAATTAATAATAGAATATTACTTGTGTAGGATATAAAGAGCTCATTTAATTCTTGAATCCAAACATCATAAAGTTTGTTTATTTTTTTTAATAGACAAAGTTTGTTTATTTTTTGTTCTTGTAGTAGTACAAGAATAATTCAATTGATCTCAATGGTGCTTTTTATGAAGTTTATTTATGTATCTACTAAGCTAGTTCTTAAATAAAACTGTCGAAACAAAAAGGGAAAGATAATTTTCGCCATATGAATTTTAGTGGAAATTGTACCCGTCGTTGGGGCTAAGCATATATTAAGACACAGACAGCGCAGATTTCCGCAACACATTAAATTATGTTTTGATAAGTATTCTGCAACACAGGGACGCGATGTACAGACATTGTCTTGCTTTTCATCTCGTAGTTTTCAATAAACGTTTTTAAAAATGGCGGGAAAAATGACAAAATTTATTTCAATAGTTCACAGCACGTCGTGTGTGTATGATAAAAATCATCTAGACTGTTATAAAAAATGCAACTATATAGAAAATTTTCTTAAATATTCGCTTTGCCATTTAACTCCTTTACAGCATACGTTTGGGATCATGACCAATGTCTGCGTAACCTGCACTATGCCTAACCTTATAGATTGATTTGAACGGCAGACACCAATTTGAAGGTAAGTGGTCACCGTCGTCTATGAACGCCAGTAAGGAATAAATGATGCGTTGTCGTCCAAGAAAAAATAATGAAGGAACTGGCTTTCACGCTTCCAACTCATTTTCCAGTCGATTTAAGCAATAATGTAATACCCAGCTAAGCCATATTCACGGGGAGATAATATTAATATGATATAATTCTTATGCGAATCCCCGTGTACCACCAACTAGGATAGTACAATAACGTTTTTAAATTTTAGGTTCGCCACTTATTTATAAACCAATGACGGTCCCCAAACAAGTTGATGGTGGCAAACTAAGATGGGTCAGTATGAATAGTGGCGACGTGTTACCTATTGATGCCTTGATAGGGGGAATGGAAAATGAACCTTTATACATCGCCAGGGCAAGACACGGGGACTCCTTATGTCCAGGGAAATATGTAAAGTCGAAGCAACTTGCATTTGTACCGTGGGGTTCTGAAGAAATCGCCAAAAATGAATTCGAGGTGAGAATTTGCTATTATTCGATTAATTGTCTATAGATACATTTCCGGATTATTTGAAGTGACGTTGCATTTATAATTTGCTTTAATTTTATTAACTCCTAATGCAAATGACTGATCGGCCCTTTATTTTACACGATGACAAATCTCGCACCATCCTCGCTTCGCTTCAAGAAACCAATCTAAATGTCCCCTCATTTAAAAAGACAAGGTTTTTTTTACAAACATACTTTTTTTTTATTCGTTTAATGATTATCAACTATGAATAAACATACCAGTCAAAAGTGCATCGAAAATAGGAATACTAATTATAAATAGGTAAAGCTGTTTTGTCATTGATAAACATTAAGATAATTATGTATGATGATATAATGATGATACTTATCACGATTTGTTTCAGGTTCTTTGTGGTTACGATGCCGCGTGGATCAAATCACAATTGAACGACATTCCTGAAAATGCATTTATAGGTGGGTATTCGGAAGCACACCATGAACCACTTTTTATTGGAAGAGGGCGAGTGGACAATCATCAGGTAGTTGGAAAAGTATACTTGTCGAATAAAACATGCTTTCTACCCTACCAAGGGAGGGAGATGAACATAAATGACTATGAAACTTTAGTGATTGGAAATAAAGTACACCGTAGCGAAAAAAGTGATTCGTGCTACATGAAAATGCTTAAGCAACCATGCATATAGTCAAAGTTGCTTTATAATCAGTTACTTGTATTATATGTAAAGTACACAAAATTTATTGATGTGAATAAAGTGTATATAGACTTGTGTATTTTCATTTTCATTGTAACTTGAATTAATCATCTATTTAATAATAACAAAAGCTTATAATACCTTTGTTCGTTCATATATTTTCTTCTGCGTGTGTTGGTTATATATTGTTCTTTGAAATTAATTTAAAACGTAATATCCGGCGCATTCAACTTTTGATTTAAAGCAAAAACGATTTGCCTTGTCTTTTTTTTCCACTTGTGAAAATAAATAATAATCTCCATATTTTAATCTCAAGTCGTAATCTAATAAATAAATTTAGGGTCGTAATTACGTATAAATTTAAGGATATTTAGCCGTGTAACCGCCTGTTACTGGGTCGAAATAGCATTACAATAGAATGCAAGTTTATTGTACATTAGGCTCTATCATAGCCAAATCAGTAACACTGTTGCAAAGTACAGTCGAATTCTAAAAAATATAAACAAGTATCATATAAAATGAAGATAGGGTAAAAGTTGTTGAGAAATAAAATATTAAATGCAGGTATTTTTTCATATAGGTATGTTTAATTACATTGAAGTTTAGTATATTAATTCCAAACCGGTAACAATAAGTAATATAGGAATGTGAATACTGTTCTTATAAATAAGGGACAGCGCCGACTGACAGAATGGCGGCAAAGAGCAGTTTGTTGGTCGCAATACCCACAGAACTGCGCACGGTGGACAAGCCTTGCGTAACTCCATGGCAAATATGAGTTATAGGGCGACTAAGTGATTTTAATTTATTTTTTCAATTACTGCAGTGTGTGTAACAATTTTAGGTTGAGTTTAGACTGTCATTAAATTTACCACTTCGCCGCCATTCCGTGTATCGGTGCTGACTAAGACTAGGAATTAAATCTCACTTTGAAAATAACGTTACAAAATTTTGTTTAACAAAATATATTTTATTTATAATAGTTTCCTTTGCATGTAAGTACCTTACATAAAATATACATAAATCAAAAATTTACACCATCCTCCTAGCATGACTTAAAACTAAAGATGGATTAGCACATTGTACATTTTTGTGGGGTACAACCAGCACCTCATAATGTTTCACAGCTATTTCTCTTTCATCATACGGTATGTAACAAACATGATGTGACGGTTGTATCTTTCCCGGTATGAGATGATCATTATATAACGCACGCCCTACATACAGCGGCTCATTACCAACTTCTGAATGTCCAGCCTCCACTGACCCTGCTGGCACTCTACCATTGGAACAGGGTAACCACACACAATCGTAACCACACAACACCTGCAAAAAGAAAACAGATGTTCATTCGGTACCATGTAAGGATTGTAGTATTATAACATGAAATCATAATTTATTATTATAATTATTATCCTGCGACCCTGACCAATGTATTCATAAACAATACTACAAAAACACGCGAATGACTTGAACTGACTGAACCTTGATATGATTCAACATTATTATTCAGTAATAATTTACCTCCAATTCACTCTTCCCATGCATTCCTCCTCCCCATGCAATGTAACCTACTCCGTGTGATGGAACAAATTTGCCAGGCGTAAGAGACCCCTCGTGTTTAGCTCTTATGATGTATAAAATCTCTTTCTCGAATCCGCCAATTACAGCCCCATCAGGCAACTGGAAATCAGCAGTCACCCATTTTGGAATTCCATTGAAGACAGGTTTAACTCTCATTACTTCTCTCAGCGGTGGCACTATAATGCAATAAGATAGCAATTGAATAAATATTAATAAAGAATCTAATGTCATATAAGCTGAAATTTGATTGACTTTTTGTATGTTTAAATGCACTCATCTCAGGAACCAGTTAAGTATAAAAATCCTTTTTGTATTTGTTAGAAATTTGTAAGTCGAAAGTAAAAGCCCTATCAAACTGCTTTAACACATGCGCCGGGGTTAATGTCTAATTATACATAACGTGAGTGACATTTAAAAATAAATTAGTTTTTATTAGAGCTATAAAATACCCACGACACTGTATATCTATCTCTAATACATAAGGGAGAAGACAGATTTTAATAAGTTGACAAACAATAAAATAAGGGCAGCATGTAACATGTACCTATATTCAGTTTATTTTTGTATATAGCCAACAAACAAGCAGATAAGTCAATGGTAAGTAGTCAGCTCTGCCACGGATACCAGTAACATCAACGGTGTTATCTCACCAGGGCTCAAGCCCCCAACCGGACTCAAGTCTTTTGGCGGCTGACTCATGCAAGAAGGGAGTAGCAAACCAGGCATGTTTTAAGGAAAGATAACAATAAAATTTTGATATTGGTAGTACAACCTTTACACAAGCCCTATCTGTTACACCCGTCAATATAATTATTAATATAATCAATATCTAACGAAAATAAATCTGTACTTACTTTCAAACCTCCACTGCAAAGTACATGTATCCATGCCATGAACAGCAAAAGAAATATATTTAAGATCAATAGTTTTGTCGCGATGAATAATTATTGGATCAGGTGAATACGCTACCCCCAGGCTTATGATGTTATCATGCCATTGTATCCAGAATTCCCTAAATTCTTGTGCAGATAATAAATTAGGAGTAAGTACTGTATGACATGGAATTTGATTTTTTTCAACCTTTGTGAAGCCATTTGAGTCTAGAACAAACTGAAAAATAAATTATTTTTATTGTGTATGTGCTCATACGCAGTATCTATATTATGTTTTACTGTTTTTGAAAATTTTTTTTGGTGTACCTAATATCTATCTATTTTTCAATCAGCCTATGAATGTCCACTGCAGGACACAGGCCTCCCCTAATTAGCCAAGCAAACCGGTCCTGAGCCTTCTAAATCCAGCAAATACCCACTATCTTCTTTAGGTTGTCAGTCCATTTATATAAAATAGGACCTAATATAACATCTATTAAAAATAATATATATAATTAGGCCTCAGTAGTGCAGTAACTAATTGCAGATACTGGCAGCATGACCTTGCTAAAATTTAAAGAGTGAAAAATTGTTTCAACTAAGTATAACTTCATATGAGTACTTGCCAGCATTGTTTTAAGTTAAAGGTGCATTAGAAAATTGTTCACTGAAGAAAGAGAAGGTGGTAGAAATAAGTTCAAGGACCGATGCACTAACCCATAAGTATTCTTTTTCACGAGGTGACCGTGTAAGACCAATACCAGCATTACGAGGACCTTTTACTTGGAAACGCAAGGATCCACTTGTTATCTTATACAATATTTTCTCTTGCTTTGGGACTGTAGTGATGTCTGAAAATAATAAATATTATAATGTATAAATAAGAGTGTTTCAATATAAATTAAATTGATAAACTCAGAAAATATTTGATGATTATGAATTTTGCTAAGTATATATATTTTTTCATAGAGAAGATAGTATGCACATTCATGTGGTCCGCCACCAGGGGGCACTGTAAAATGTCGACTTCTGCCCCATTCAACCAAATGTCATAAAAACATTTATGGTCATATATTCTTTCTCGGAAAAGTGCCTTACAAAACACAATTGCACTAAGTCCTGGGCACGCATAGCAATATGGTTGATTGATAATAAAATACAGTCGCTATTGCTGAGCCTACCTATTGTATAATATTGATTTAAGTACAATTAAAATTAATCGCACTTCAAAAAAACACTTCATGCTCAGGAGTCAAAAACACTATTAAAAATAAATTCTCAGAGGAAATGAATTAATTCTTATTGAATGCAGTGACCTTTTTTACAAATGATAATAAACAATAAATATAGTAAAATATTTGTATTGTTTACAAAGTGTTTTCTAATTTGTGACAAACACCTGTACGACACAATAAAGTTCTATTAGTTGTTATTTTACTTACCCACCAAGTCCCCCATAATGATACCTTATATTGTGAATATCGGCATAAGTTATTGAATTTATTATTACACAATAGATTGCATTTAACACTATTATTAGTAATTATTATCTCTGTTTATATTAGTCATAGTCATAGTCAGAGATCAGTGGACAGAAACTTAGGGTTGCCATTAGCACCAACTAATTTTACACTGTTTTACATTATCGAGGTATACAATATCGAATCTTATTATACAAACAAACCCAAATATAGAGAAATAGACTGATAAATATAATATTTTATTTATTTTTGTGTTTAATGTACTTGGAAAGAAGAAAAAACTCAACAATTAAAATATAAAATGCAACAATTATTTTTATTTAAAAATACTGGCTACTTATACACATTTATTTATAAGTTGAATGTTCTTTGTTTAAAATAGGAGTCTACAAAATAAAATATTCAAGTAACAATGTGAACAATGTGTTTTCTTACATATTTTTGTAAGTTGTAATAATTTAGCTCAATTTAATCATATAATTCGTACATCAACCAAACCAAACCAGCCTCTAAAATAGTTACTTAAAAGCTTAATATTTCGCTAAGGGATTCATGAGTCAGTAAACAATATAATGGCGTACAAAATACATATCATGAATGCCGGATTACGATATTAATTAAAAACCATGAAAAGAAAATAATATCTCCAAAAAACACAGAAATAGAGAAAATATAATATTTTCTTAAAATGTTCCACTTCTTTGTCGGAATAATAAATATGTATATAAATAAAAAATAATAAAAATACAAAATTACGCTTCTCTGTATTTAAGGGTATCTGCGCTATGATACGTAACAAGGAGTGAACGAAAATGACTAAACTGTTAAAAAAATGTTGATTAACATTTTCTCTTATCATTATGGATGCATTTATAATGTTTTACAATTACTTTTGTTTTTTATACTTGATATACGCAGCCAGCGTAATCATAAATTAGACCTTTTTACTTTTAATGCTACGTTATAGTTCAAGGATAGAAGTACTATAATCTTATAAATATTAAACATCTAGTACCACATCGAACAGATGGACTTGTTTTGGGGCGTAAACTCTACCTGGACAGTGAACTTTTACCGATTATTATGAATTCTTTTTCTGATTATTATGAATTGAGAAAATAGCACCTATCTGTCATATTACAACGTTCGATCTCTCAAAACCTTTATTTTCTCCAAAATTTTTCTTGGTAATTGAATTTATTTTTGTAACAAGATATACAAGGAAAATTAATTATTCATACACCATATACAAAATTATACATTTTTTATATCAACTGGCAACTCTATCCCTATAGGAAATTGATAATTTGAGAGTTCGAATAAAGATTGTCAAAGTCAATTGAGTTATATTCGACGTGTATTCAACATAATTCAGATTTACTGATGTCATGATTGTGTCTGAATAATAATTATCCTGTAACGGCACACACTCTGTAGACATCAAGGAAATTCTATTATCAAATAGTATATTTGGATTATTTGGTGGACGTAACGACATCCATCAACTTGTCACCATATGAGCAAAATTATCCTTGAGTGTCAAATAATAGATAAGACACCATCATTAGACTTAAGATGATATCATACCTGTCATATGCTCCGACAAATTTTAAACTATGACATAAATATCAACCTGTAATTCTTGTTAAGCATTTTTTCAGACACTAAAAATATGTTGGTCTACCCCAATTTATAATTTAATTCCGTTTTAACTGTTTGATAAATTAAATTAAAATAGGTAAGTGGGTATTCATTAATTGCGATAGATAAGCATTCAAAATGTTAATACGATAATCCTCTCGAACAACGGGCGAGGCCATGGCGAACGTCTACAGATTCTGTTGAAAGTAGATGGGCTCTGTACCACCCAATATAATCGCAGTGGAACTTACACAGTAACAGGGTTTTTCACCGTGTTTATCTAAATCCCTCCTTTTAAATCCCATACTCGTCATTTGTTATATTTAAGGAGGGAAAATGATAAGTAACGTGCTATTACTAAAAGTAGTTTAATGGTGGAGTGACAGATAACAGCACAGGATATAAAAACTTCTATAATTTGCCACATATAATATCTATATTTCACAAAATGTTTTGTGTTTCGATCAGTGTTGCAGAGGCAGTTATAATGCGAATTCAATTATTTCATACCACTTTCTGTGTATAGGGCTGTAGAAGACAAATTTTCACTCGATCGACAACTCGTTAATGCCTTCGGTGTTACCAATGTCCATAGGCGGTGGTGATGTTTCCCAACGGATGGATGGTAGCTTTTGTCGAATTTCTTACATTAAAAAAAACTGAGTTACTATTAATTATGTAACTTTGAATTTTGGACAAATACTGCCAACAAATTTGTATTTTTGAATTTGTAATACATAACAGTTGACATGTATGCGATGCCAAAATATTACCGAAATTAAGAAAACACTTAATTTCAATTTTTAAATAAAAACCCTTATAATGACTAGTTCATCAGACGAAAAAAATAAAAGACATATTAACCTAAACTTTAAAAATAATTTAATAAAAATATTACTGTGGTACATCATAAGTAAGAACTACAAAAAGTGTTATGTAGTGCATTAAAAATAATGTTTGCTGAAACAAGCACGGCGTGTTTATAACTATTTTAAATAACCACCAAATATTTTGTCATTTCTTATTGCTAATACTAATAAAGAGTTACATTCTTTATTTTTCAAGCATAGCATCGTGACATTTCAAGGCATAAGGATTTCATAATCGGGGAATCCGAGTTCCTGGCCAGCGAAGGAGATGTAGCAGACTCCGTGCGACTGTTGGACCTTGCCAGACGTGACACTGCCCTCGTGGTTCACGCGGCCGATGAACAGGGGCTCGCCGTCTTCAGACTCTCCGCCGGGGAAGGCGCCTGGGGGAATGTTGGAGCCGTTAGTCGGCACCCAATTGCCCGGACCTCCGACTAACACCTATAACATACAAAGATGTTTTAAAAATAAATTCTATACGTTCACGCTCAATACATCAGTGTTTTTCATGAATACTATTACAAATCAAAATTGGAAGAAAACAGTTTATAACACAGGCAATTGAAATAACGCTCTATTTTCGCATTGGCGAGTATGACTTTTGTCTTGCTGAGCATGAAATAAGCGCTATTTTCGAATTGGAAACGTTATAAACTGTTTTTTTTTTAAATTTTGATTTGTGCTAGTATTCATGAAAAACAGCGTTATATACATTATTAAATAGAACGACACAAAAGGCGCATTAACATGTAACTCGAATCAATATTTCTTTATTTGTGATTATTACTCTTTGGATCGGTGGTCTATAGTTATCTAAATGATAACTTATTAAAATGGAGCATAACTACTTGACGTTAGACGTGCTTATTTTAGTGTTAACATCACAAATCTGTATATTGTGACGTGTGTCAAAGTCAGCGCTGAGCCGCTGACAATTCATTGCCAATGTTTTTAAGTATTAAATGCCTAGTAAGTCTAACCTGTATACTAAATATCCAAAATTCATGAAATCTGAAGTTTAACAGTTGTTGTCTAATGATATCAGTGGGATAATCTAGAGAGATACTCCTTTACTTTCCTAACTATAGTCTATAATTTGATGTTAATGTGTTTAAAAAATTGAGTTTCACATTTTGAAAGGATTCCATGAAACAGTTTAAATTTATTATTTTCCAAACGATGTAAATCTTGGATGGATATATACTATATTATGCGAGTATTAGGTATTCGTATTGCTTTGTAACAATGATTTAGTGTCCATGTGTTGTTTTACAAAACTGCCTACCTTAAAATAGTCAACTGTTTTATGACCTAAACGATTAACTATGATTGTATTTCTATTATTACATACGCATATTGACCCATAACGCATTATTCTGATAAATAAATAAAGAAATTAATCCATATTCACACCTGATATTCTGGTTTGCCGTTTTCCAGTCCTCCCCACGGCACGTAAGCACAGCCGTGCGAGCTGACCAGTTTGCCTGGCAGGTTAGCACCTTCGTGCTGCGCTCTGGCTACGTAGAGGGGTTCTCCAGAGCAATCCTGGCCCGCCACTAGAGCTCCAGGGGGTACCTGACCCCCTGTGGCATCTACCCACACTAACGAACCACCAACAGGTGCGCTGCTAGGGTAGCCAGGTGGGGAGCTATACAGCGCCGCAGCGGTAGGCGCAGAAGGTGGAACTAAAAATAGGATAAACTCATTTTATAATCTATTTTGTCATAGTTAGTTAGATGAGTAGAAAATAGGAGAAAATTTAATAAAATATTAGTTATTAGGAGATATTGCGAAAGTGCAAATAAAAATTAAAGAAAATGTTAAAGTTTAACACAAAAGAAAATTTAATAAGTTATTAAAGGTATCATGTAAAAAACGCGAAATTTAAGAAAATGCGTGCAATAGAGAAGTAGCATGCAGCTGTGATAGTCAAAATAAAGAGAAAGGCATATTCAGATTCAAAATGTACCCAACATACCAAAGACCTCAAATCAACTTCCAGTTGCAGACTTGTAAAAAGTACAAACATTGCTTGCAATAACACACGCAGTTTCCTATATACGACATTTAATATGTTAGTTCAGTGTTCATTCATATTAAAGGGTTATCGTCCTAAAGACTACATCGGAATGCAACAACAGCAAATAACAACGGAAGCAACTCGGTGATCGAAAGAGAACAGATTTGAGACTCAACGTAGCTGCGGAGCCGCTCCGGTTCTGTAGAAATGTATAATACGCCAATTGCCCCGTGCACCATACCCAGTGCGCACTCCAAAGTGCGTGATGGGGAAGGGTGCTGGGTCGACCCATTCCATGAAAACTTCACCCGTCACTCCGTTCCTCACGAACAGCCTGCCGCATCTCCATTCGATGATAAACTTTCTAAATTCGTTGGGATTCATTAGACCTGGCGTAGGGACCGTTACCTATGAAACGTCAGAATCGTTTATGCTACGAAGATCTTTACAAAACTTATAATACCATAAACCGTACTCATCTGCTTGTCCTACCTTGTCGGGCTTTTGCCTGCAGTGTCTTATAACAGACTGAGTGTTCTCCCAACCGCCAAGGAGGGTTTCGTACATGGGATCCACTTCCGCGGGACCGGAAGTCAGGCAAACATGGCAGTTGTGAGGGCCGCGATAATCTAATTCCAGAGAGCCGGCCGCGACGGGCCCGAATCTATACTCTAACTTATCCGGGGTATCGAACTCGGCTCCCTCTGCGCCAATAATTTTGAATTAATTTCGAGTAGTTGGGTACATTTTGCGACAACGCCGGGGCAAGCTTACCTTCGATTTTCCATGAGCCGGTTGCACCCCAACCAGTGCACACGCCGACGAAACCGACGGGGAAGGGTTCCGGGTCAGTCCAGGAAATGAAAGGAATGGCTTCACCTTCACGGCCAGCGGACACGACACCGCTGTCCCAACGCACCCAGAAACCGCGGAATTCTCCACCATTTACTATGTTCGGCGTCTCGATCTCAACTTTGTCGGGTTTCGTCCTGTTCTTTCTGATTACGCTTTTTGTGTTGCCCCATCCTCCAATCATAATCTATAATAGAGTTTAATGACAATTGAAACATAATCGAAAAGATTTAGTGTTTGTGTGGTTCGCATTATGTAAATAAACATAAAATTGTATAATACCTCATACATAGGGTCGGACTCTTGAGGTCCCATGGTAAGCGCCACGTGAGCATCATTGGCAGTCCTGACTTTAAACTGGACTGAACCACTGCTTATCGGGAAAAACTGGTACTGAAGGTTATCCTCCGTGGCTACATCTGAAATAGATAATAAAATAAAATTGAAAATGTTTACACCTTTTTTGTTATGGTATACTCCTGTAATAAAATATACCTGCAATAACGCAGGAAACAGGAAATACTTATATTAGATCAATCTTGTTTATAATCAAATTGGTGCAAAATGACCTGGGTGCGACTGTTGTGACGTATCTTTAAATCAAGAATTCGGGGAGATTATAGGTGAGTACATACTTAGTTTACTTATTATAAATAAAGAAAAACAATTCCTTTTGCCTTTCCTACATTTCATCACTGTAATACATAATATGTACGGATTAGTATTCTTTAGCCGACTTCAATCGTTTCCTGCACTCCTTATTTTAGTTTTATAACTGTCGTAGTAGTTGCTTACTAATCAGTAGTTAGGTATGTACTTTCTATAAGTGGGCATGTGCGCACCCACTCGCTTAGAACCTGTGAATTTTGTATCTTAATACAGTATTTATTAACTTTAATTTTATTTAATTCCACCGTTACTGAATGTAGCACCACTAAATTATTAGTGCCATCACAATACTTGTATATCAGGAAAGGCCTAGTGATAGTTGAAGCTCTACAGTTTTGTCTATCACAAAGTGAAAATTACAATTTCATGGTACATGTGTGTACTAACCTATTCTATATCTTAAAACTTTAGTTAATAACTATTTCCATTTACAATTGTGCTTTAATTCATACAACTTAAGGTGTGAGACCTATTTTCACGCTGTCCTCTGCGATTGATCCATTTACGCAAGGAATTCGTTGAGACGGTGATGTCATCCTAACAAATCGATGCCTTACAGACCTCCACGCCAGTCCGGGCGAAATCTTACGAAGGCATACCAACTGATTCGGTGCAGCTTTATTACTATAGGTACATGTATGATAATAAGTATATTATTTTCTTTTGGGACGTTTTAAGCTTTTTGTTATGAATCTGAAAGGCAAATCAGTGGAATAAAATGCAATAGGATCTATTCAAATGTAACAAATAATCTATTATGCGGCTAGCTCGATTTTTGGTAATGTGTTTGACAGCGGTTAATTTTATTTCCGTGGTAAGACTGATGACAAGTGCTTGCGAATATGAACATTAATAGTTATAACTACAAATGTTCTTCTGTTAGTGGAAATTATTATATAAGGTCCTGCAAATCACTCGATTTAAAATATCCTTATCGGCAAAAGACTACCGTTTTATACTTTTGGTGCAATAGCCATATAACATATTAAGCTTAATGATTATTGATTTACTGAACTTCTCTAGCTATTAAAAATACTTTATATTATCTATATTTTTTTCATATGATTCAAAAACTTCTCATGATAGGGTAATGACAAATTACAGGTTACTTTTCCAAAGTTTAAGCTTAGTGATCGATACCTACACATAACGATTAACTTGCTTCTTCTTGACATTGACCTGGATTGTTTCTAAGATCAGGGAGTGATAAGGTAGTTATTTAGTAAAGTTGTGGCGCTCCTACAGCTCTGACCTAATATATGTGCGCATGGTTGCGACCTTAAACATCGATTGGTCGTAGATATACCTACAAAGTGGTGTAACTAATTCCTAAAGAAACGGTATAAAACAGATTTAATTTATAATCTGAATACAGCGGTGAATTAATGAATTATTTCAATGTCAAAATAATATTTATATTACAAACAGTATGATAAAACTTAAAGGTGACATGTTTTATTTAAGTCTTAAAATAGGTGCAGAGGCGTAGCTTTCGCCGTATCAGCCGTATCAATTATATGGGACTGGGTTATAATGACCCCAACTTGTATAAGCAAAAAATTAAAAACTGTCCAAATAATTTTACCAAATTCGTCAGAGGGGTTCTTGAATTTGATACTAATTTGAATAATATCTAATTTTGATACCAGGCCTGTTTAAGCCAAGCTTTGTTATTGAGGCGATGGGACTCTTTCGAAAGCGTAGAAGTAGAAGTAGAAGAAGTAGAAGTTAAACAGACATATCCGGTATATGAGCGGATGATCCTAATGGTAAGTGATTACATTCACCATAGGAATCAGTAACAGAAGACATCACCGATACATCGCCGGTTAAGAAAGAAAATAGAAGTATCAGTAAAGTACTAGTCCTTAATCTAAAAAACTTCATAGATGTCAAAATGATTATGCAAACAATAAAAAAGAACGGGCTCCTTAATACTCAACGGATGTACTGCCATTCATTACAATTAACAGGGTGTTATCTTTAGAATGTTTTATTGCGAGGAAATAAGTGATCAAGTTTATACACAGTAGACTATCATTTAGTGAGAAACAACTTCACAGTACAATTGTTGAATTGAACTGAATAATAATACGGAAATGTTTGAAGGTGTATTTTCAATTTCATATCAATCACGATAGTTAAAAACTTATTTATGTTAAGGCTTTTCGTAGGTTTGTTGGAAGATGAAATCATAACGGCCACATGTAGGTAACAGTGGATACTATTGATAGGAAACTTAAAAAGGATTAAGTATTAAAAGACGTCGATAACCAAGTTGTTTTAGTTGATATCATGCAACTTATACGTAGGAAACCAGTTGTTTGCATAATTATCCGAACGGTGATGCCAAGTCTGAGCACGTAAAACGTTCCCACGTTTGTTTGTGCTAGAATTCTATAGCAAAAGTATACACAATTCTAAAATAAACTTGTAATTACTTTAATCTTTAACTTCTTTTACAATCTTATTTCCCCATATTTTTAATATTCGATGAAAATCGGCCCCGAGTGTAGAACTTAATAAAATGCTTACTGAATTGGAAATAGTTAGAAGTCAGTTATTTCATTTCTATTTACCGTTAGAGTGACTAAAATCAACATTTCAAACATTACGCTATGCTGTAAGTCTCTTGCTCCACCAATTCCTTCACTGCGGTACCTCTTAATATTAAAATCACGTGTCTAAAACACAATCCGTGACTAATCTTTGTAGCGTCGAGATAATTCTTTCGAAGTCATAATTTACTTCAGAGACCACGTATTTCTGCAGTTCGTACGTAGTTATTATGCGACAGTTTTTGTTTTATAGTAGTTGTTTGGTGAAAAAAAAATTACATGAGTTTCGCTTATTGCAGTTTCAATTAGAGTCTGGATTACCTCAGCTCACTATAATTGGTAGAACTCAGATTACTTACGGTCTTTTGCAATAATCTATCTACTCATAATCGCTGCATAAGTTACTGGTAAATCAACAAACAATACTGTGACTTTTTGACAGTTGGTAAGCTACTGAGTTTGAGGATATGGGATAGATAGAATTTTTAGAAAGGTCGTTAGTAGATTATGAAGTCTACTGGCAATAACGAACTGTATGAAATCCATACCAACATACATACGCACAATGTACTGATATGTATTAAGTCCTGTTTATGGATCATTTGATTTGCAGATAAAGTTACTGTTGTTATAAATGCCTTACCTAGTTTGCTCCTGTAACAAATGGCAGGATATGATTTGTTACAAGTGAGTGAACTATTTTTCTCCTTCTATGACCATGAAATATACCATTACTTGTGAGTATAATACGGCCATGTATTAACACCTCTCGGCAAACTTCGGCCTTCTTCCTGTTTATTGTATTTTTAATGTCGTCGCGTAGGGTCCGTACGGAGATTGCCGAAAGATTCGTAAATTATAGAATATTTTGTATATTACATTTGCTTGAGTCATGTCTATCGATTCTGGGATGTGCATTGACTTTTTCCGATATTCTGAGTTAGGGTTCCAGCCTAGATTTCTTATATACAACGCTTACCGCAGTGTAATAGCCGGAAGAGTTAATTTTCATTGTAATTATTTAATTAATCATAAACAAAGTATACGATACCTAATTATATTTAAAAAAATCTCAGGAATATTTAGTGATATTACAATAAAGATATGAAATTAGTAATGTATATAGGACGTCACAGAGTATTCTTCATTCATTGAAGGCACGCTTAACATTACTGCTATAAGTTACACGGTATCAATATTTGTACAGTTACTAATCACTACGAGAATCTGTTTACAATGTCAACAACAAAATAAAATTACTCTGTAGTCTGAGGGCCGTACGGCAATTTATAAAAGGAAGATGATGTCATGCCGTAGGTGCTGCAAAGGACCAGCAATGCTGACAATCGGCCAATCTACTTCGTACAAGAAATTACCAATTAATAGATACGTACATTCTAAGAACGCTAATATTGCTGCGATACGTGGGCGCATCCACGAAGGTAGTTAAAAATAAATCTTTGGATTGGACGATTCAAATATAATGCTTATCGTAATGGTTATACAGCGTATATTTAAATAACTTTTTTCAAAATTCAAATTTTATATTATTGATCCTTTCGTCTAATTCTCCGCACCACCACGCCCCTGGCGTTTTGCCAGAATAGCACCGGTAATAGTATTTGCCGCACCGGCTTGTCAAACAAGTATTGTGTATATTGTATACTTAACAATCACTCTAAATGCTTGGGATTTTATTTGATGGATGTCCTTCAGATTATGAAAAAAAATAATATTCGCGGTTTGATTAAATTCAATGAGGCACTCTTATAAAATTAGTTAAGGTTATATATATTGAACTTACCTAAGATGTTAGACATGGTGAGGACAGGAAACTTTTCACTTGTATAAATGCAAACTGTACGTCGACTCGCCCGGTGCGCTGGTCTTAAACTGAGTCACTACAGTATAGAGTAGACTAACCGAAGTTGCTCGCGACTCACGCCACGGCATCTCGCCGGCCGCGACCTCGCGATCCAGTCAGACGTAACGATGATGTCATCCTTACGTAGCTACCGATTTTGTTTTCATCATTAATGTTCATCATCGATGTAAATAACGCGGTGAACACTACCACTGTTGATGAAAAAACCGACAATGAGAAAAAAAAATTGGTTGCTAATAATCATATCCTTGTGGTTAAATTAAAACACCGGATTTTATTAAAAGATGACCTTGAACTTAGCAGGTGTCACCGAAAAAAGAGAAAGAGTTATCCTTTCTCTCTAGCAAAGGTATCTGCATCTGCTTTGAATATGGTTTTTCACTAGAATGTTCAGAGTTTTTGTTGGTCACGCTTTGTATTAAATGCTTTATTACGTTATAGGTGGTATTTTCTACAGAATAACCAAACGGTATGCTATATATTGGGTTCGATTACCTCTTAGAATAGTTTATTTTCAAATACGGCAACATGGACGAGATTATAAGATGGATATATTTATGAAAATCTAAACACAATATGGGACAAAATCTTGAATAAACTAACTAAATTCTAAAAATCATTATTGTGAAATAAACATTACATCATTAATAAACAGTGCTAATAATGGTTTTCCGAAATATTTTCCAAGTATAAATCAGACACTTATATTACATGTAGATGAAAATACATTACATAATATAAATACCTTAAATACAAATAAAAATGTAGAGCAGAAATGCGGACTCCTAATCTATCTACATGCGGGCTATCCTATTATTAAATCGATTTATTTTTATTATTAATTCTTCAACTTCTTTGTGTATGCGAGTATTATAGTAAATGTCTTTCATTAGTGAAGAATAAAATTCACCGGTGTAAACAATTATCAATTTCAACGGTGTAATTTCGAAGTTATTATTTGATTCACTTGATTCGATAAGACACTGGTGAATGTTAAGATACACCAAGATTCCTACAAATTTAGATTCAGTAATGTATGAATTACCTAAAGGTTGGCATACGTTGTTGTTTCTTCGATAGGGGATATTTTAATAAACTAGGGCCTCCCACACCCTCTGTCAACTGACCGCAGCGGAGGCACGTGCAGCTTAATTAAAAAAACCCTATCCTTGACCCTGCTCTAAATAAATTCAATTTCAAAAACATTTATTAATACAGGTATCACCGAAACACATACATGCCAATTTTTTTACTCTACTACCGTTTGGAAAAGGTTTATCTCGGAGAAAAAAACGACGACAGAACTTGAGTCATTTTAATTTCTCTCATAATGGAGATCAAGCACATTGTTGTGTTATATTTTAACATTCACCAGTGAAGAAATCGTCGGGATAAGTAGGACAGAAAAGAAGTAATTAATAGTGGTCCTTATTGCCAATATAATGGCTCATTTATGACTTGAAAGAACTTGGTGAATATTAACTTAGACCTGCTCATGTTGCTGAAAAATAGCTGGATAATGGCCCCAAGTCCCTTGTCACTTTTTGTACCATGTTGTTTATGATCTCTCCTGATTATAAAATTTTACCAATACCTACCTTTACCAATTTTAATAAACGCAGGCCAGGTTGAGATGTTTTAAAGCCTTCACAAAAGACTTTTTCTTCTTCCTTCATAACTAAAATTTTCGGAGGAAATAAAGATGAGAAGCGGTGGCCACTTACCCTTGGGTCGACCGTCAGACTACGTTTCAGATGTCCTCAGTGATGATCTACAATGGTATACTAATGGATAGTAATCATACGAGCTAATTAGGTGGGATGTATCATTCTTGCCTGTACTTTACCAGTTGAGTTTCAGTATGCCTCGGTTGATATGGTATGACATCTTTGGTCTAGTCTGTAGCAATAATGTGATTAAGTACCAGTAAGTATCTGAAGTCTAATAATAGGTACAGAGGATCTATAATTACGGAATCGTTGCCATTGGTCGCGTCGGGCGACACTCTTGACCGAAACTGGGGTAAAGCTAAAAGTTACGCAACTGATTTAAAAAGGAGTTTCTAAGTAGATGCATATATGGCTTCTGATATTAGACATTTTTAACATAATGATTAATACAACGTAACGTATTAAAGTAAAGGAATGTGCTGACAGATTGATATATATGACATTACTAGCTGTGCCCGTGACTTCGTTCGTGTCGAATTTAACAAAAAATGTATTTAGTATATTTAGTTGTTTTTGGCTTAAGTTACTACTTATTCAGCTATCTGTCAGTATCCCGTCAAAATCGGTCTAGCCATTTCAGAGATTAGCCAGAACAAACAGACAGATAGACAAAAAATGTAAAAAATGTTATTTTAGTTGGCTACATTTTAGTTCTAGTAAAGATATTGTAGGTATACCTACTAAGTATAATACACTATCGTTATAACAAGCAAGGGTCAAATCAACAAGCACATAATTTAGCAACATTTTAATAAGATTAATTTGTAGCAATATTATAATATTAAATTAAATGGATAGAGGTACAAGTTACAACCTTTCCTATCATTGCTAATTAAATGCATGAAGGACCTAGTTATTGGACTTATATAAAAATATCTAGATTGCCATAAACTATATGTATACTAGTGACAAAACACTGCTGAGGCCAATGCTGTATTCATATTAAAAACAAAACAATTTTGAAGTGCTTTCTATAGGTTTACTTTGCTAGGAGCGATGTTTATAGAGACCAAAACATTATATTTATTATTATATTTTTAAGATGTTTTGCGCGTATATTTGTATGTGCTAACTTGTAAGTTGTAATTTCACTGAAAAAAAAACAATGGATATTAATAACTAACATAACGTTAACACTCATAAAATGTGTTCTTAACTGATTTAATATTGTACTTGAATTACATATTATCTACTTATTTTATGATATCCATATTGGTTCGAACAAGGTAACGCCCACCAATGATTGACTCAGTCACCTATTACAAAATGACACTCAGAATAACGTCTTAACTAATTCTGTGAGCTGTTTAATATAAAATACTACAATGTAGCTAGTAGTACCCCTAATAAAAAATAAAGTTTTGTTTTTTATTGACAAGAAGAAACCATGTTGATAACAAAAAAGAAGGTAGTCGAGATGACGACCAGCCGATATCAATCGATGATCAATCATTGATGAACCATGATCAACCAATTGTTTAAGAATTCAATAAGTTTTTTGTCGTTTTAATAACAACGGATGTATAGATGTGTTAGCTACCTACATCGGCTGTATATATTGAATTCTATACGATTATGGTGGTATTGCCATCGAGTGTTTCTACTCAGCTCTGGGTCACCATAATCTAATCGCCAAACGACCGATTTGACCAGCCGATATCATCGATCGACGCCTACCCCCGACCGTCGCAGTCCAGTAGCGCATTAAGACAAATGCAGGTAAAATCGAACCAGTTATCAGGTCAATATAAAAGGTCAAATGATATGATTAATCAATTCCTGCATCATTATAATTACGTAGGCAGCATGACGTTTGGTTGTGTCACGCGTGGTGATTCATAAGACAGTTTAAGAAAATATCGTCGCAAATTTACAAGTCATTAAAATACATGGACGTACCGATATGGCAGGCTGAAGTAGTTGACTGGAGTATTGTCCTTCAAATTTCTTATTTACTATGCGTTTCCTCCGAAAAAACTTGATTTTCCTTTTGGCGCTGGATAAGTTTATGTTAAAATATATTGTTAGATTCAATTATTTATACTCATGCAGTTGTCATTCTTTCGCTCCAAATGCATCTCAACCCTAACACATATATTAAAACCATACCTACAAATGGATATAGCAAAGCCAAAAATATGGACATAGGTGTACCGAGGGAAGGGGGAATCTCTTTTAGAATTTGTATGTCTTTCAGAACGCACTTACTTTTGTCCATAAAAGTTCTTATTTATTATGCGTTTGCTCCCACGCGATCTCGGAATAGGTACGCTCATGATTGTATATGGGTAGGAAGGTACCCATTTTCCTACATTTTTATAATGCTTGTGCATTTTGTTATTTTTAATACATCGCAAATTATTCGGCGAAAAAATACGAAAGTGGCAATTTTACAATCGGTCCAACACAGTAATTTATTTATAAATATATGGAATTGAAGAAGTGGGGATATAGGTATTTATCCATTGAAAATTACGTCACTGGTAGTACTTGCAGACGTTTTTACACAGGTTGTATGATTAATTGCTCGGGTGGCGTCGGTTTATTCAACCAATTTCAAATGTCACGCAACCATACGCGGCATAGATGTGGTACTTTAGAGGTACTAAGTACGACCGACTTAGTATTCAGTGTAGAATTGATGACATAAACATTGCTTATTACGTTATCAACGTGTACGAATAAAATAAATAATATTATTCATCATTACTATAACTATATCAAGGTCATGAAAGAGAGGTCAGAAATTGTTTACTAATAACATAACTAGTGCCATCTATTTAACGTCATAAAATCAACCATGAATTGTACAGCGCCATCTACAACAAAGATGTTGAACTACTAAAGCATGAAAGTTTGTTTGATGGAAGATAGCTGTAATAGTACGTTTTACGTACTAACTACACGTTTAGGTTTTTAATATTACTTATAGATGGCATTATTTTAATATAATCGGCTCCATTTATTATAAACTATGATATGATAGAATCCGATCTTTTGTTAAAAAATGCAGCAACGTAAAAAATTCAATTACCTTTTCTTATCAATTAATCTATGCTTCTAATAAACCATAGGGCAATGTGAAACTTTAGTTGTTCTCACGAAGAAAAGTCTGTACATTGCAGAGAACCAAATTTAATCCTTAGGGCGCATGCACTCTACAGCGGTAGGAAATTTTGACATAATAGTTAAATCAAGCAATAGGGTGAAAGCTATCAGGTAGAGTTCAAGGAAGCGCCTTATAACATTAATTATTGATAATAATAATGACAATACAACGTTATGTTCCACAACTAAGACGGCAGGCTTCGCCTTTTACAATACCCTTTTTTTTCGAGGGGAAAATCTTCAAAAGATAACCGAACCTTTGATGGTAGAGGTTTATGTAGGATTTTACCTACTAAAACCCCCTCGGCTACCATCCGATTCATAAGAAGAGGCCCCGGAATCTTTGATGAACGCACCGGTGTCTTAGTACTATAACCCTAGTTATGGCACGGGTTAGAAATGAGTATTCTAAGCCAATTTCTATAGGTTTAGCTGTTCAATCAAATTTTGGTAAGAATATTAAAATCTTTACATATAATTTGTTTCGGTTAGGACAGTATAACTTAATCATAGAATAGTAATGAATTTTCTATGTACAGTAAGATTATGTAGTTTTGTGAAATATGTAGTCAACCAGTGCCAAGTTGAAAAGTATCACAATGTTTTATTCAAAGCAATTGATAATACAGTGATACGCACTGTACGTATATAACTTGAAAATATATTAGTGCATAAAGGATTCAAACTTGAATCATCCGTGCGAGAAATTTGACGTACCCAAACGTACCTAAAGTAAGGGGAGTCCTCACCTCACCCATTTTTCTGTTTTTTCTTACATATTTTTTTTAAAACGTTCATTTCAAGACGGTTTTTATGAAATAAAAAAAAATATTTTTTATTTATGACACTAATGCTTGTCAATGTACTGAACAAAAAAAAATACAAGCATTGGAGATAAGGAGGCGTAGCCTATTTATTGTAGATACCTGACCTGACAGACTTCGTTTAGCGAATTTTAGAGTTTTTCTATGTTAACTAAATAAATTATTATTATTAGTGATTAACTACAATAGTTTTATATTTTTCATCACTATGTAGTTTTATAAATTACATGGACACTAAAAATGTGACAAAAAAACATGAAATTAATAGTTATCTCTTCACAGTCCGACAAACAATAGGTAAAAGTTCACTAGGTTTTAAAAAAGCTCATTACCATATGATGTCATGCGTGACGCAAAAATTGAGATTAGTAGTATAAAAAAATCTTTCAAATTCTACCATCTGCTTACCTAATGCTAGGGTGCCTTGCGTACAGCGCAGCTGGCGACGCACGCGCATACGACTTCACACAATAGCTCCGATCAATGAACCCCCGATTCCCGACCCACCCTGTGTTAGCTCTTTACCCAAAGATCATAAACAAACGATCAACTATTGAATCGTGCGCAGGCAAAGATTCACCTAAAATTGTAGCAACAGCTGATTATTTTTTGTATTTTCGGACTTACTGTTGAATCGTCCAGTCATTGTTGTTTGGCAATGATGACGTCACAATTTATGCCCGATTCGAACGTTTTACTTTACCGGTATCCAATTATTTATGTTACGAATGTTCCGTTTCCAGAAAACGGGTAAAGAATAAAGATATTTTTACTGTGCTTTTTTACGCTGAGTTGAAGTCGTTCCTCAGGGCTATCGCGTAAAGAATGATGAATTGGATCTCTAACTGGTACCGTTATTAACATGACAGATAAATATATTGATTTTGATTCTTAATTTTTTATGCTTATGCAATCCGCAAGACAGGGAATTCAATGTTATTTTATTGTAGCCGTTCCATGACTTGCATAAAAAAAGTCTCTCAATTTCAAATAATTGTGAACTGTTCAAACGCTCCATATCAGACTACAAAGGAATATTATGGACTACATTCAGATATATTTAACTAGCACCATGTACGCGAAATAACGAAATCGAGTGGAAACTTGCAAACATGACAGTCCTCCATAACACACAATCCATGTGTAGTCTGTCAACTATCGACAACATAGATACATTGTTGACGTAATCCATAAGTACTTGTTAACCCACGTGCTGGGCAAACGTGAAACTGTATTCAGTTCCGAGAAGAGTCCTAAGCGAAATTGTTAATACGGTCTATCGAGTCGATACGTCTATAAATGTAAGAGTTTAATACAAATATTGGATATGATTTTATTGACCATGTATGCTCCGTTTATATATATATATATAGTTGTCATGAGATTGATTATTAAATTACTCTTACCTGTAATAGTTTTTCTTTAAATATGTCCAATATTCATCGGGCAGATAGGACTAGAATCAACTTGATTCTAACCAAAATTAGCACTTTAAAGCCCTTATTTACCAAATGAAATTCTGAAAAAAAAAAACGGTTTTTGCAGACAGACATTTTTGAAAGTCATTATTAAAGGTACTTCATACTATGCGGCTGACAAGAAATTATTTAACCTTGACCAAATTTTCCAAAATTGACTGTATCATCAGATTATGCTTATCATAAAAGTGCAATGTCTTGGGAACTAAAGTGGTGTGTTAAATTTGAAATTCTTAGGATAAGAGAAAATAGTTATAATTCAGTGTGCAAGATTTGATCCAAAAAAATAATACAGACATACTAACTAACTATATACTAACTAACCAACATTGCAAATATAATAAAATCTATTTTTTTACTGTCATATCTGGCGTCAAAGAGCAGTGGTCATATTTTTTTTTAATAATTTTACAAATTAGTTTATATTTTTACGAACCGAAATGTTTTATATTGATTTATTATAGCTATATAAAGTTTAAACGTTCCCATAACGCTCCATATTCCCATTTCCCATATATGTAGTAAGTGTCAAATATCAGAGGGCAGGAAGCCACCGCGATCGGCTTGGGTCGGCGGGAAAGGCATTGTTCTACCGGAATATGTGGAGGCAATCACTTCCTCCGATGGCCATTGTTGACGTATCGCGTCTTATTTGAGAAAACTGTTCCGTCGCGGAAGCCGGCTGCACACAACAAGTAGGTACTATACATTTTTGAATTATAATCATAAATTTCCATGACTTCGTTTCTTACTGAAATGAAAAATGAACAAGCGAGGAATTCTTCGGTGCGCTTTAATCGACTTTCTGGTTTGGACACTTAATATTGGGCCTAGCATTATTTACAGCTTGACGAGGACAAAGAAGCGAGCCTAGAAAGACTGAAAAGAATATTTCTGTGAAAAGGGAAGACTCGAGAAACCGGGGTTGTGAACGTCCTAAGGCAAGTGGAGTTTCCACCTCGGCTAATGTTTATAATCAGATCGAATCTATTTGGCCGAGAAGTCAATGGTCGGTGCTAGATGTTCTTAAAATATTTACTCACAATATTATCGGGGTGTGCAGTTACGAGTAGTACAATATGATAAACATTTAAGTTTAAACTCTCGATTACTTGTAACCATGCTAGATTTGAATATGATACTTTTATTGTAAAACAACAGTGTGGACAGTACAGATATAAAGCAATTCTACTCTAAAAGTTAGGAATATACTTGAGCATATTAATCTATGCTTACTAATCTATACTTACTTATAGTAAATACATATGCAGGATGACAGAATTTGTATGTTTTTTTATTATTATTGAAATATAACTTTTTATTTCGAAGTCCTTCAATGCGCCTTGTAGTTAAGTGAAATGGATTAAATCGTCTCTTGTCTACGATGGAAATGTCAAACGACGGAAATACTTTTTTAAACAAAAAAAATAGCAATTTTTTATTTTAAAAACTGTTTATTTCTATCTACCAAAAATATTTTGTTTCTTCAGACATGGCGTTGACGTAAGTACTGGTGAATACGCTCAGTCAACGACAATAAATCATGGATTAGATGTTGGCAAGTTATTTAATAGGCTACTTTCATTGCAGCATGATTAATTTAGGATATTTTTTATGTGTTATATTATTACTTTCGATAATAGTTTTTACTTTATTGTAAAACTATTTATTTTTTTATAATATGTCTTTATTTGCTCTCACAACGGTTTACAGTTTGGATACAATTTATTTAGTAGTAATGTTCCTTACTTTGCGAGAGTCTGTCGCCTGATACGGGTTAAAAAACGTATTTGTTTAGTATGAGTATAAGTAAGAAACTTCGTTTAAGTCGCGCGTCGGACCTAACACTATTTAAAGGGTCTGAAGGGCGCTCTAGGTTGCCGGTTACACTTATATAAGAGGTTCATTTGTCTTCAGGGATAGCCACGCGCCCATCACCTACTTCCAGTGAGATTACTAACGCTAATACAATGACAGTCCCAACGTCCATAGTCTTACTAACGAATAACAAGAAACAGATAGTTTATTAATAACTAATATTCACAGGACTTACTAACTCACCACGGTCCCTCCTACAGTCCCATTCGAGATTTGTTATGGAGGCCTTAGGCTACAGGAGAAGACGGCACTGAAAAGTCGTCCTCATCCCATAAAATAAAAGTAAATAAGTTTGAATACTCTGTTATGAGGGTAGCTAATAAAGAACTCAGTCAATTGTTTTTTGCAACTTTCTTTTATTTATTTATACGCATTTGCATTATATGCACAACATGTAAAAGTCGGACCATGTAGTTTATATGTATACTAGATGTTACGCGTGACTTCGCATACGTGTGAGAAAAGAGCAACAATAAAATGGTTCTCAATTCTTTTCTATCACTGGTTACTAGGCAACGCTTTGTTGTTAGACACTTACTTGAATTTGGCTAAAATAAAAATCCCAATGGATCTTTCCACAGATGAGATGAGGTGTTTATTCGCGGTAAAAAGTAGCCTATAGTACTCGGCGTCCTCCCAATTATTTCCAATTCAAAAACCATAGCGACGCTCCGTTGCGCCGTGTAAAAAGGACAAACAAACAACCCTCAAACAAACAAACAGACAATTTCGCGTTTATAATATGAGTATGGATGTTCAAACAGTTCACAGTTATGCTCTATACTAAGCTATAAACTTATCTTTATACTTTTTTACAACTATACATATATTAAGGCTATTGCTAAGAGTAAATTTTTAATTCATAAAACTGAGAAAAAATGCTTAAAATTTCTATTTCATCAAATTTATCAACACGTGTCATAGGATAGAATTTCTTAAGGGATTTCTTGTAGTATATGAGCTCGTGGTTTTGGAGAAAAAACGAAGGATAATGCTCATATCCAATGTTTGAAGGTAATCTAGTAACGTAAAAAAGTGTGGCCTTGGTAAGTGGAATCTTTTAGAATTTAAGTACCTACCTATCTACCATCTCGGTGGACATTGTAAAAAATTAAACTTCATTCAGTCATTAACACGATTATCGTATGTGTCGTGATGGATTTATACCTCGTTAAAATTATAACGTGGAAGGCCTTCGAACCCCGAAAACACTTCGTACGCTTCGTACCTTCTCCATCCAAAACCAATTTTTTAGCTTTGAATGTAGCGGGAAGACATCGTATTTATTATACTTATTAACTATTTAAAAAAAGTATCGTTACATTATCATGATATTTGGGGTTGGATCCACTTCGTTCCCTCAGATACGTCTATGCTCAGTTACAAGATATCTTTTCTACGAATTATATCTATCTTTAATGGGGTTACTCCCGAATCTTCCGATAGTAAAACCCGCTGTGCCGGATATTTATCTTATCTTGATTATAATGTGAGATATTTGGCTTCGAGATAGCGCCTCGGTAGACAAGCTTTAAAACTAGACGGTAAAAATATAAACTACGTAGTATTTAATTCGAAACTTAGCTTCGAGGGTGGGAGAGTAGTTAGAAGTGAGGACCAAGATGTGATAACGAGGGGTATCATCGGGGAGGAGGGTAGCTGTGGTAGCGTGGTAGCAGGCAGTAGGGCACGCAACGCATGTGGCCCGGCGGTGTCGACGCATCTGGTGACCGGCGGGGAAGCGCGGCGGGGGTTAAAATTAGTGACGGCGCGCCACGTGCTGTGCCGCGACCCGTACATCAGTCCGCGCGCAACCACCACACCGAGCGCTCGTACCTCCACCCCAGTGTTTACACCGAAACATACGCTCGCGTACTGATCCGCCACAGCGGACGGTGTCAGTGTTCCTAGAGTGCGTTGGTGGCCGTCGCAACGGAGGCGGTGCAAGGCATGTTGATGGCGGGCGCCTTGCCGGCCGAGCCCGAGGGGCTGTTGGCCCTAGGCGCGCTCCCCGGCCAGAAGGACACCACCTGGACGAAGCTCTTCGTCGGAGGACTACCCTATCACACGACGGACAAGAGCCTAAGGGAACACTTCGCGGTGTACGGTGACATAGAGGAGGCAGTCGTCATAACGGACAGACAGACCAGCAAAAGCAGAGGATATGGCTTCGTAAGTATTTTTTGTTTATTTATGTATTTTCCAATATCACCGCTTTCAATACCCTGTAATGTCGATCTCCACGAGTACGATCCGATTCCGACGTTCAAGTTTATTCAGCTGAATTGACACGTAAACTCGTGTGCGCATACGACTCGCGGCGGCTGAAAGGCGGCGTACAGCGCACAGCACACATTAGCCCGCGTTATCGCACCTCGCCGCCAGTGCCGCTACCCATACCACCATTCCCAGCTCAATGGAAACACTCGGTTGTATTGTATCGCGAAATTAGAAATTACATCGGACACGGAAGTTATAT
>DWPA01000175.1:0-31184 GCA_018251375.1 Calpodes ethlius
GGTCCGGTTGGAATGAATGACAAAAAGTTAGTTGACTGTAGGCGCGGACGATCTCGAACTGACATGACGTCTACGGCGAGACCTACATATTGATTTCTAGTAAATGTTAATGGATTTGCGTTTTATATGTTTACGCCATTCTTTACTGGCGCAGCGATGTTCTGTGGCGTAGAAAAGACCAATCGTTATGAAGCAGAAGAAACTAACTGCAGATTATTTACTTAAATGTCAACTTTATGTTGTTATAGTACATAATAATTAACTGATTGTATACACCCCTCGAATGTTTGTTTTAAACACACTTTATTCGACCACCAAGCCTTCTCTTGAGATGTATGAGCGAAAAATAAAGAATATATTTTTTGATAAAACATCAATGTGAAGATCCTTTGCTTTGTAGGTACAAAACGTTCCGTTCCTTCTTTTTTTAAGCACTTGCCTGACGATGATCACTTACTATCGGGTTTTTCGTCGTCTCGTCTATATAAAATAGAAAAATTGTACGTTTTTTAAAGTTACGATACAATTCAGAGTAACTCAATGTGTCAATCTTCAGAAAATATTTCAAGATCACAGAAAGTTAATATCGCAAGGAATCTCTCAAATGATAGAGAAGTTAACGGATACGGCGATACTTTCTAAATCCTTTTTAGTGGTACTTGCGAAACCAGTTTCCGATACGGCCGTGACAGACGGACAGACCATTACCAATGTTAATAGATATCGGACGGACACGGGTGACTTTCTATTGTCTATGACAGAGTTTATGGGTCGTTACGGTGTCGCGCGACACGTACGCGCTCCTCATTACTAATTAATCGCCAGATGCCTCGTTGCACGGTGACGGTGTTTCATTCAACAAACACACAGAATATTTTTGTTATCGGATAGAAAAAATAGTATTTCACAATATATCGTGTACATTAAAAAAACTTCGTACGTTTGAGAAAATTAGAAATTATAATTAGTAAACAAAAATAGCAGGTATTTTTGTTTTGTAATTTTTTACATATTATTAATATTACATTACTATTAATATTGTACGGAAGTAAACAACAATTTAAAAATAAAATTAACTTTCGGTTTTATGATCAATGATAATTATGTAAGTAGTTATTATTTCGCTTACACTTCGTTAATAAATATTTTTCGCTCACAATTGTAATTTATTACACCGTGAAACGGAACGCAAAAAGTTTAGTGCCTGTATTGGCTAACAAACATGGCGGTGAAATGCGCGGGAAAATCTGCCAGTGCTTCCGTAGGTCATCGGCCGGTGAAAGATATTCGAAAGCGAATGTTGTACACATTGTTTATTTGTTGCGGTAGAAGTAAGTATAATTATTATTACGTTGTTCTAAAAAAGTTTATGGCAGATGTGTGAACATGCGAGTTGTCTGCCATGGCGTTTCACCGTTCTACTTAATAAAAATCTTAATCAGTCATTCAGTAAACCTGACTGGTGTGCGACTTAAACCGACAGGCTACGAGCAAAAGCGTACCTACTAGAAAGATCCGCATAATAATAAAAATAGATACATAGATAGAATACTCTTTGTTGAGCGTATAAAGAAACATCAGTTACAACGCGTTAATTAGCGCGCCAAGAATGATATATAAATGAGTGGAAAATAAGATTTTTATAGAGGTCCGTCAACGTAGCCAGGCGTTTTTAACACGGTATATAAGAGGCTCAATAAGGTAATTAAGGCAGACCTGGCAGGGACATCAAGACGATTTTTGTACAGAAGACCATCAGTAAGTCAGTGAAAACTAATAAGCATGCGAATTATTCCTGGATCCTGAATAAATAATGAAACTAGAGTTCCTATACCGACAAATCAGAATGTAACATATAACTAGAAAGAAAACATCAGTTAAAAACGATTTCATAGGAAATATCACTCTATCTAATAGAATAGAATATATAAAACAGAAAATATATTTTACCAAGTACTAAATGGAAAATATACCTACATCGTCTGCGACGCACGTTCCCAACGAGTTTTTCAACTTAAATGCGTTTATTTATGTATAATGTTGTTTGCTTCAACGCGAATAATACATAAACGTTTTGGATCATTCAAATATGATTATGGTCGTTCATTTTAATTATATTTTCTATATAGGCATACTAAGATTTCTCGTGAATTCACACCCCAGAACATTGGAATTTTAAGTTATTTATTTTATTTAAATTAAGCCTATTTAATAAAAAAATATCTAATCATATAAAAAGTATTCAAACGAATTGACAACTTCCTTCTTTTTTGAAGTAGATGACTTTGACTAACGATGGTAATGATACTAATCGCAAATCATTGCATGATTTTCCGTTTTAAGTGGAACGCAGGCTTAAATGGCGTCGTTATGAACGAGTTCTTTGAATATTAAAAGTGTGACCAATTTTGTGGTCAAAAGGTCACTATTAATAGCATTCTGTGACCACGCTTAGAGACTGAAGGTCGATTGAGACGTCAGATCGCTCCTACTTTATGAAGATTCACAATTTTAACATTCATTACTCTGTGGAATAATAGATACGACGTTGTCATGTACGTAACTGTTTACACCCAGCCGATCACAAAATTCCCCTCGCTTTTGATTTAAGTCACAGGGAAGAAAATATACAGGCTCTGAGTAAGTAACTGCTCTCATCATTGCCATTTACTGGCAGAAAGGATCGTTCAACTGATATTACACATTAAAAAAAAGTGCTTAGCTGCCGCCATTAACACTTTTCCCGCCAACTCACTCATAGAAGGAGGTATTTGTTATAAATTCTAACAGAAGTTGATAGATCTATCGGAACTCCGTTGAAGGTTGATATGTGCACACTGAACATAGTTAAATTCTGGAGGCGTGTGGTGTATTAATGTCAAACTAGTTTTAATCAGGAGTGAACCGGAGTCCGGAGTACGGCACGTCCACGTTTGTCCGATTGCCACTTTCGACGGCGAATCAAGGTCAAGTCGTAGAAATTTTACGCACCTACACGGCCGCGGGGACGATCAAACGACGATATAAGAAACGGTTCTATATTTTAGTCTCACAACTTAAAAATGATGACGTGGGCAGGACCTCGTATATCTATAATAATATTTTAAATGCAAATGTGTGTTTGTTTGTCCTTCTTTTACGGTACAACGGAGCGTCGTTGTGGTTTTTGGTTTGGATATAGATGGGCGGACGACGAGTACTATAGGCTACTTTTTACTGCAAAAGAACCTCTTATTTCTGTGGAAATATCCATTACGATGTATATTTCAGCCAAATTAAAGGAAGTGTTTTCAACAAAGTGTTGCCTAGCAACTATTATAGAAAGAAATTGCCAACCTTTTTATTGCTGTTCTTTACACAAACGCGGGCGGAGCCGCGGGCCACGTCTAGTAATATAATATATGACAATGTGCGCCTCAGTCTAGTCTACATTATTAATTTATAATAACTAATAGGTACCTAATTATTGCAGTAAATTATATACATAAGTACGTACCTACATTTTACGGCTGACGTCACAATTGTACTTTCGCTTCATTTCCTTTGCTTTTTGTGAATTGCAGCGCTCGCCAATAATTTTGTTTTTTATAAAGTCTCTAACAACGCGTGCAGTTTTTGTGAATCCACTTGCTAAGTTGAGGATCGGTAATGAAAACTATTTCCTAATGACTTCTTTTGCTTAGCAATGTGTGAGTCTAAGAACAGTAACGTTTATGAAATAGTAGAATGGACCTTATTGTCAACGCTCATAAACCAACATTCATCGATAGGATTCATTAAGACATTTTAAGTGTCGATGACTTGGGAATGACTGTCTTGTAATTGTTGCAATTAAATTGTGTGCTACGGTGTGTGAAGTTCACAGATTGGCACTGGTCTATCCATCGATATATGGTAGGTCAAGATCATCACATTTAGAGATTCGTTAAGAACTGGTTTCATTGTGAGGGAATATCTGAGCCCAACAGTTTAACAGAAACTATAGATATACCTTTAATTTTAAACTCATCATAGACTGAGCACATTTTGTAACTTATTCACGGTACGGTATTCAGGTTTCTCCATGCTATCGCAGTGTAGACGTGACCACGGTCTATGTTGAAGCATCAGCGTACAAAATAAATATCCTGGTAGCCGGTATCATTATACAATATTATTTAAGTAGTCGTATATGTCTTGAAACAGACATCCCAAATAAAAATATTTTAATGTAAAATATGGAAATTCCATTATTGAGAAAACCGCGTCCATCGTCAAACGTTAAAGAGCAAGAACGCCGAACAATCGTATCCTTGACTCCGGGATAAAGGTCAAAGATGACTCAGTCTAATGTCTTAAAAGAATTCACTGAGACGAAATACTCGCAGGTTTGTTATTGTCGATGAAACGTCCAATTAACAGACGATTTTGTCGTGTTTATTGAAGTTTTTACCTCCAAACATATATTTTGTTTCATTGTGGCTTTTAAAGCACTTGTCAATTCAAGTTTTATATTATTGTTTTACTTAGAGATGGTTGTATTTGTATGTAGATACACACGAAGAGTGTAGACTCTTCGTGCGTAAGAACGAGAAAAAATACTGAGATATAACGCATCGCATTGCATTTATGATCAAAGCTAATTAATTACGTTATTGTCCGTCTCCTTACCGACACACGAGGGGCAAATCCTGCATAGTTTGTTAAAGTTCACGCGATGTAAGCGGCGCCTTGAACTTAGAAGCTAGGAGACATTTCCATTCTCCGTGGACGCTGAGCAGAATTCCACGTCGTGTTAATCGCTGTATATCATTAAGCACGTGTTAGTTGCGTGCCAGTAGCGAATAAATCACACCAATACAGCGAACTGTTTATGGAACAATTGATCAATTGTTAAATAGCCGTCTTTACGCAAGTGATGATTTACAAGCCGGAGTAAATTTGTCGAAAATAATCTTTTTTCCAAGCCGGTACAATTTGCACCAAGGATATCCTACTAATAACCTGTAAGTCATCCGCCAATTACATCGCAGGTACTAATGATATTTTCAATAAACAGCCTGTATTAAGGTGATAAGGGAATGAGCAGCAGAAAAAATTACTGGATACCACTGGCCGAAAATTGAGGAACAATGGTCCCCGAATGGCCTCCATATCTCAGAAAAAGAGATATAGGGCACACCCTGAGATAGACTGAAGACTTGATTAACACTAATGTATCCATTAGATATAGAAGGCTCAGGATTGGCTAGACTGATCCAAACTAGGAGAAAACTAGGTCCAACAGTACACATCCAAAAACTGGTGAATGGAAGTTCCTCCAAAACTCTCCTCAAAAATCCAATACCTGATCAACTGCTTTGTTTTCTTACATTGTGCAAAAGTAATCGAGGTACCTACGTCATGAGCGAGATAGTGAAGCCGAGTCACAGCCATCAAGTCAAATGAACCCTGAGAACGACTTATGATCTTACCGTAACTCGCGGTAAATCGAAGCTAATGACAGAAACGTGACAAGCATCACTACTGTACAACGAAAATCGTGCTCGCCACCTAAATCACGGCTTGTAACTCACCGCTGAATCGTAAACAATGACGGTCAGACAACGGTGGGGGCGTCACACGGTTGACCGTCGCGGATCAAGTACTGCACTCACTTCTACCACCTTCTACTTTACAGCGGCTTAGTAATTAATCCTTCAAGTGTTTCTTATATAAAGTTCGTATATTGTAGATTGTAGCTTGTCTGATTCCTACACTGATTTGATAATTGATGTCTATTTTGTTATGTTCTTTGTCAAACAAAACAGTAAATCCAATAAAGTATTATTAGTCTAATAAAGGAAATCATTTTGATCAAACACGCATTCCTAAGAAATAAAAAAGGTCGTAAAAAGGCGAATCGACTAAAAAAGTTGTTTATCAAATATGTAAAATTATAAAAACATTCAGGTCGGTGCTTAAATATATTTGAGAAAACCTATGGGGTTTATTTGTAAACGCAATAGATAATAACGATGCATAATCTGTTCACAAGTAGGAATGCTTTATATCCATTTACAGAGTTACAAGCAAACATTGTTTCGAGTTGCCACAGGGTTTCCAAAGCGAAGGCGGTTCCTAGCATTCAATAAACGACGAAAATTTCTCAACAATTTCTATAGAGTCGTCGATATAACGTCGCCGCCGACGACATGAGGTCAACCTGTTCGTAACAAGTTGTACATCTCCGTGTTCATTACGTACTTTCGGATTACGCAAACCTTCTACAAACTCATCATTAGAACAACAACAAACTCATGTTATTGCTAAATTTAGTAGTAACTTTAATTATGTAGTTAATATTTAGAATGAGTACCTAAAGTTTAAGGAACGTTTAGAAACGAACAAAATTGTGACCGGACCGTATAATACAATAGTTATTACCTTCAGGACTTTACGACAGACACTTTGCAATAACTAACAAAGTAAGACATGCAGCATCGAGCTTCATTATACTTAACCAACTAAACAGTCATTAATCCATATCGTTAAGACAGATGAGGACATAACGGTGCCGGTAACGGGCGGGCGACGTGCGGGAGGCGGGCGGGCGACGGGCGGCATCGGAGGCAATCGGTCTGTGTGTCGCGGTGCTCATTTGTTAATGCAGTGATTAGTTTAATTAGGTCACGTTAACATTACTGCTGCTGCGGCCGTGGACGTAATGGGTATATATTTTGGAAATAGCATAGCTCTGATCGTCACCTCACTATGTTCTTTAACCCAAGCGAGTTTCAAGTTATTATAAATATTTACATATTAAAGTCATATGTCGATATAACGATGTAACTAAAGTAAAAAAAGACTACGATTCTATGTAAAGCTCAATTAAGATACGATAAGTTAAGTTAAAAATACTTCTTACTAATGAGTAATCACAATCTGATATTACATACACATAAACATATATAACTATACTGAGAGGACTTTAACTAATTACAGTTTTTCCTTCTGCAGTGCAGGGGACCAGCTCCCTGTACTAACCATTACAAAAGCTATACAGAACTCATGCATCCCCCAGTTTCGTAAAAGTTACAGGTTGTTGCGAAAACATTGTTGCCTTACATTTAACTTCTGTAGTAATGTTCACCACGTAACATATTTACTGACCGCAGAGACGAGCAATCTTACCCGTAGCACATTAAGCTAAGTTATTATGATTCTATTGCACAGAAGATGCATGCAAAAAGAAACGCATTTCTTCAGTATTAGGCAAGTAGCCGACAAACCCACGGACGACGTACCTGAGAGTAAGTGGCTAACTCTTTCCGTGGTCATTAAAAACATTGAAGGGTATCAGCATCGTCAAAGCGTTTCGGCCAAGAAGGGGGCAGAAGAAGAAATAAAAATGTTACCGGATAATTAAAATATAAAATACACCCTTCCACACTCATACAACAACATCATGACTCGACACTGCGGTTGTCGCGGAGAAACTCAAGGTCGGAGATCACATATTTATGTGTCTGTCCGGATTAGGTAATCCAACTGAGGTCATTACGAACTGGGATAATGTCGACAACATTCGTAAACAATACGAAAATCTTGTAACTTTTTGATACAATATTCACTTATCTTAAGAACACTTCAAAGACAAATGCGAGAGAGAATATAATTAAAATTACAAGAACGTCTGTTTGTGTATAATTAAAGTGAAGTGTACGGCAATTAATCAGCATCATCGCTAACGTAATTAGATGATACGGTCAGACGAGTGTAACAACGTAGATCGTGTAAGAAACTGAAAGCTGGCGGCCGCGGCTCTCGTTGTGTAACTGATAACGCTCGTAATGGATTTTTGTTGGGGAGTTCCCGACTCATGTCATAGATCTACGTTATTGAGGAACTGAAGTTTTGCAAAGTAAAATTTCTGCCCAATACCTCACCTCCTCTTCCCTCGTCCTTCATTGAAGAGGAAAGTCCTTTGACCTCGAACCAAATTCATAATTACTATCGTGTATTTACAGATCCCCATATCGTATATTGTGCGGACATAATTAATTATATTACAATTACATCTGTGTCTACTTTAAAGAGATTAATACTAAGGACAGATGGATTCCGCGAATCCTATGAGCTAACTACAGAACCATAACTCCTATTTGAAAAAGTCTTTTACCGTTCGAATGATACATTTCTTCAGGTGATCATAGAACGTCACGGGGCATCATGTCAACTAAGAATAAATGGCTAGACCATGATGTGTTACTAAGCTGTGAGTAAGCTAAACTAAAGCATCGACCGGTCGTACTAGAGTTAGAGTACAAATTACTAACAAGTCGTATGTAATCCTATTGACAAATCAATCAGCTGGGGCACCGGTCGCGGCAAGTAGCGCGTGTCCGGTTCCGGTCGGCTGGCCCTCCGGTCCGGTCGCCGCCCGCCTCGTAGTCCGATATCGTTGTACTAACGACCTGATAACGCTGATGTTTACTTTCTTTTGTTTATTGTTTACTTGTATGTCTTATATGGAACGGGTTTATGTTAACATGGCTGATGGTAGAACGGTTCTATATGATAGGGGATTAGGTTCACCGCGGAGACACCATTCAGACCAAAACAGTAGTAAATAAACGGAGCTAGTTGAATCCTCATCGCTACAATATAAAAACGTTAACGCAATTCATTTTCGTTTTCATTAAGGTGGTGATTGCGAGGGATCGTTACGATCTCAATCATAAGTTTATTTTATTAAAAACATCGAAGTTAGCGAACAGGAGAGATTGGTTTGACGGTGTCTTGTATTTTAATTTTTTATTGTTAAATACCAATCAATTCAGCATTTTTAAAGATAAAAAAATTGATTTAGAAGTTTATTAATCGTGATCATTTTCAGGTATTAATCGTGATATGTGAGAATATGTCTCGTAGATCTACAGGTCACTCATGAACCATTTGCAACATAAACTTCAGTTAGACCTAAGCATATTTCACCGATTTTCAAATTTAGAACTTTGTTACCGGAAATTTTCATCGATACAGTAATCGATCGATCGATCATCGATAACATAAATATCGTGTTGCACGACGTGAACATTACGCTTCGAGGGCTCGTTATGTAAGAGACAGCTCATATTTAGGTAAATCATTCGCTGTCACCGGGCTCGGTGCACTCGCTCGTCACAGTTCCCACGCAGCCGCGCAACCGCTTGCTTTTAAATACAGAGGAATTATGGAAATCAGCTACAACACATATTAGATTCTGGGGCGCTTCTTAATTACACTCACTCGAAAAAATTATTCAATTACAAAAATAATTGCATCATTGATATTAGAACAGAATAAAAAGCAATAGGTAATACTGCTACATTATCGCATCACTAAGTTCTCATTTCCAATTCAATGAATCGATATTTTTTCCACACCGTGATTTAAAACTATTCGTATTTTCACTGTCATACATTTTAATGACCTTGTCATTTTACTTTGCCGAATCCTAAAAATAGACGAATATATTACAAAATAACTAATCCGTAATTATGAACTGTCACTACACGTTTTACCACAATAACTATGAGTCGAATATGTAAAAACTTCTGGCTGTAAACGTGTGAAATAAATTCACTAAATATTTTAAATTTTATTTTAAATACATTAACACATACATACGAAGCTTAAAAAACGCAAATAAACAGCTGGAATGTAACGAAGAAATCCAATACCCGTCGATAAAACAGGTTGAAATAATAGAAACACAATTTCCACAAGAAAAGCTGCCGGCAAAAGCTATGCGTTTTGTTCACGCTTTAACGCGTGGAAACCGACCCGGGTTTTAAACAGTTCGGTCTGTCTCTATACCGAATGGAGAATATCATAAATTATTGTAAAACTTTCCGTTAACAACCTGAAACGCTTACGAGATTGGCAACTCGTCAGTTTCACTGAGTTAACTGGAATAAGTATACGACGAGAGTGATAGAAAGCAGTATTTTCTAATACATTACAATCTGATACGTTATAAAATGATCTGTTATATTACGATTACGAATGTGTTTAATGATTGTATGCACAGTCGTTCTCACAACTGATTGACCTATTTATAAGTCGAAAATCGAGTTACCGCGCATTTTATGTTTGACATACTAAAATTAAAAATATATAAATACCTAGCAGTACAAGTAAGTTTGGATCGGTAAAATCATTATAACGAACGAAATTAAAGCCCATCAACTAATAGTCATTTGTACACCAAAAAAGAATGGAGAAATAGGCCGGTATAAATGGTGCACAGAACTCATGACCACTGGAAAAGATAGCTCAAAGAACTAGTGTCTTCATCAGTTCAAAGTGGCTTTAAGAGGTCGTTTAATAATCCACTCGATATAGACAAAACGTTGATTTTAGCGTGGACTTTTCCTACGCGTACCGTGAACGAATAGCTCGCTAATGGAGCGCATATCTTCCAACGAGAGCCTTATGCCTTTCACTAAATTAATGCGGATACCGGCACTCCGGACTATCGCCACTTTATTGGGTGGGATTATTCGTAATAAATTAAATCGTAAACAAGAAGTAGATAATTATATCTAGTGGAACACTAAAGACAAAACGAAAGGCTATTAAATAGGGCCGTGTAGCAGATAAAGCTCTTAACAGTTCGCGGGTTAAGGTATTAAACATAGTGTCAATGATAGTATTAACTCACTAGAAACAAACAATAAAAATGTTGAATGCAGTTGATAATAACAGTCGTACGACTCGATTATAACATACATTCCGGGTACTCGTGATCTACTTGAAATAACCATTCATATGTACCCATAAGTAAGCAAAAAGGAATATGAATGATAGCGAGTCATGAGCCCAGGATGGGGGAAAGTGATGCTGTACACTTCGAAATGCACTTAATGCTATTCGCTGGCATCAAAAGGCTACTTTCTAAAGTCTAAGCTTTATTTACAACTGCACAGAGCGGCTTTGCCCTTTCGCTTGCGTCTACGTAAATATGTCCTAGTATTTGTCAATCCAGTCACGGCTTGCTCTGCGGGCTCACAGAGATATCAAGTATGTTTTATAAGCAATATTTTTTGTATTAATAGGATAACACAAGGGAGAGCTGTGACAAAAATGCCAACGTCTAAGCCAACTAGCGACTGCAAGTTGTAATTCTATGTTGCAATTCTAAAACCCCGACAAGAAGCTAGTCGTACTCAAAATTATTCATATTTGATATATGAACTCATTGAAGAGAGAAATCGCGTCTCTTATCCACCACCATGAAGCTCCAGTGCGTTTGATTTTGACAAAAATATTACAACTTATTACTGATATAAATCAGGGTAACGAATTTCGGTAATTGTCATTGTTACGGCTCGAATTCGTTTGCAATACAATTAGCTGTGAGAACAGTTTCACTGCTAGGAGGTCAAGAGGTTAGCGGACCAACAAATCAGGGGAATCAATTCACAAACTTGCCGCGTACTCCGCATTCCGTTCGCAAACATCCATCCGTTGCGGATCAGCGACCATGCCGTATCGGTTTTCTTTTTCGACCCGTCCATAATTACTAATCAAATTATAATGTGATTGCAGTCTAATATCATGAAATGATAATAATTATTGTGTCTCCCACTAGATGGCGTGATAGGTGTACTTAATAAAATGCTAACGGCGACTGGCTGATAAAGAATGATCACAGTGACCCGACGGACTTAGAATCGTGAATCATTACTGAGGTTCCCAATGTAGTGAAGTGCTCCTCCTTTACGTAATTCAGTTTCCCTAATACAGGGGCCAATATTGGTCTTTCTTCGTCATTAAGACTAACCGATATGTTTAAAAATCAATGAAACTTCGTAAAACGGTTTTGAATTTGTATTTAGTCATGTTGTAGTGACGTAAGCAAGATCTCTTTACTCCGACCGAGAAACTAAATGTATCACTTTTCTTACTTTTAACAGTTTAATAAACCTTAGTTGTCATTTCACACCCGGTTCAATGTATATCAAACCTTAACTCCATATAAATAAGACCTCGATTAGGTAATTGTTCACAATACAAAGTTATATCATGATTCGAATTGTATCACGTAGATAAGTTCAAAAACGAGTTATTGCGAAATGGCCGTGAACAATATAATTGAAAAGCTTGTTACTGGGTACGTGTCCCACTTTTACCTTCGCAACGTGGGGACATGCTTACAACGAATCCTTACCAAACACGTTTAATTGTTAGTATTTCATTGAGTTTTTAAAACTGTTAATATAGTTTAGCTGTTTGTACGTACGGGTACATCTGAAACAAGATGGTTACGATTCGTGTGTATCGTTCACGTCGTACTTTCGATTTTCCCTCAAAGTGAAGTGCAAATACCTGTGGCATGTTACCATCACTTCTAGCCTTACGATGGTAGTTACCTACTACTCGTAGTGGTGAATGAGCTGGTGGTATCCAAGTGGGTGATAATAATTGTGGTCATTGTCATAATTATAACAAAAAAATATCATGGATGTGTCAATCCTGAACGAAGTGATGGACTTGTTGGTTATCAATTAAAATTACTGTCAGCGTACCCGGCTTCTGACCAAGGGGGTGGGGGGTCAGAGAAATGCATAATAAATAAGTACTATTATGTACAAAAGTAGTTATGTACTGAAGACCGAAATGACAATTTCACGATTGATTCTAAAAGTATGATAGCTAGCTAGCTTGGTAAATAAGAAACCCAACTACAATTTATGAGTACTGTACGAGGGCGAGACGTCCACCAACAAAAACGACCTGGTGCTATAGTTAGTAGGTTTATTCGTATTCAAGGATGGATGATTTCTCTTATCCATCCAAGGATGTATTAAGCATTATTGGCCCAGTTGCCTATATATCTTTAATGATCCAATAAAACAATATTATAGTACAGATTCACATTAAAGACAGACAATCATGTTCAATTAACATAGCTGCTAACGTAACCGGACCTTACTTTAGTTGTAACAATTTCGTTATTAAACATTAACTATTGAATCAATTATCCGCAGGTGCCTTTAATTTGTTATTGTAGACGGATTTATCAAAATTCTCAAGGCGTTCGTCGAGTCGAACTATATTTTATTTTATGGAAACTAGAACTAACTTATCATTTACATTAAGTGTCTCACAACAAAAGTTAATTTAAATTGCGTCCACACGATAGATGTCGATTCTCTGTCTTCGTTATGTATGTATGTTTTGTTTGTGCAAACCGCTCAAAAAAGAAATCCTAGTGAATGTGTGAAAGCGTTTGTTTAATTTAGCCACGCGCCTTACTTTTGTGAATAAACTATTTGCTTATTGTCGCGTGTCTTTCATCTCTACTCACATTTAAACAGTCAACAATAGTAGTGTTGTGTCCGTTGCTGTCACTAATAGTTGCAGAAGCCTTGCGAAGCTTACGAAAGCTTTTTAACCCAAGGTCAGTCGCCGGAGCGAGTGAGGCTCGGCGAGCACGGCGGCCGTGCTAACGACCCCAAACAGCCGATAATGACGAATGACGAACTGGAGAAATAATGACGAAATCGCTTTCTCCGCCGTGAAAGTAATCGGTCGTGTCGCGCCATACCTCATTTTTTCGATCTCCGATGGCAGCCCTGCGCCAGCCTACTAATTCGGCCAATGTTTGTTATTAATCACTTGTAATTATGTAGAATCATAAATACACATAAACTATGAGAATATGATTGCCCTTTCAAAATTTTATTATTAGCATTTATTAATCAAAGAATCCGATATTTGAAAACGGTACGTTTTTACATTAAAATTCTCTATCTATGAAAATATTATTTAGAACAATGATAAACGTTCTAAACGTTCTTAGTACACTCCTGACATTGACTTGATGTACATCTGACCCTGTTCATAGTGTACATCTATAATATTTTTAAAGAGAAAAAAATATTCAATAAATCAATTCACAATATGTGAATTGTACTACAAAGGCTTGTTATAATATTAATGTTTTACTTTCGTTCTACATGTATAAGTTAGTGCAACTCATTACCTGTAAGAGTGTTATGTATTTTGACACAGTTACTGCACGGTGATATAATTGAATGTAGACCTACCTAATTAAATTTACTTATACATTTATCTATTGCACAATAATAACTCCTCAGTTAAATTGATAGTTTAAAAACTAAAAACAAGCTTTTATAGTACATACAATACATATTTTAATTTCGTTTTCTAATTACCGTGGTGTGTGGAAGCGATTTAAGTTGATTTTACATTATTATTGTATAAGACTCTTTGCCGCCTTTCTTACAGTCGGCGCCGACCCTTAGTCGTTTTTTATAATTTTATTGTATATGTTTATGAGTATAACGCAATAGCTTCATGAATAAAGGCTAAGTAGACGAATTTTTACGACATTACGTACCTCTCTATTACTATTCAAGCAAGGTATTATCCAAGCAGTCCTACCTTACTAAACTTACTTATAAAATTGTTTCAATGACAATTATACAAATTGATGTACAGTGACTATAAAATAAACTCCCAAATAATGTACATTCAGCAAACATTTACCTGAAACAAACAAATAATAAACATTAATCATTATTGCAGAATTGTTCCAGTTGTATTTGTACAATCGTATCAAATTATTATTTCAATGTACTGTAGATACGAATTTCTAGGAAATATTAAGTTATTAGTGCGTTAATAACTTAACTCCAGCGCTCAGTGGGATGATCGACACATTGGGGACGTGGTGTAACGTGCTACTGGTATATTTTTGTGGTTCCGTACGCTGTAGCTAGCTGTAGTAAAGGACAAGCCCTCTTAGGAATACTATTAAGAATATACTTGCTTAGATTTATGAGATATTGCACTAACAAAAGCATACACTTTTACACCGTGAAATCTCACCTGTATCTATTTTTAAGACAATTATGCGAACGAAGGAGTACAACATTAATAATTAATGTCTACACGGATGAGGTCTTCAGAAATCTAATATTTTTATATGATATTCATAAGAAACATATAAAATAAAATAAATAAACATTATGCACAATACTACACATGTTTATGCACAAAGTCAAACTGAGTATATTAAATAATGTTAATGTGAAGTAATCAGAATTCCGTTTTAAATTTGGCTTCTCAAGTTTATAGCTGAGATGTAAAGGGTTGGGCTTGATGGCAGGCTGTTAAATTTACCAGCCGAAAAGCTGGTCACGGTGATAATAAAGTTATGCGGTAAATGTGTGACCGCGTGCCAGTCACTCGAGTTATGTCTTACTGTGACACACATTAACTTACTTGTCACTGGAATTACATTTGTTGATACAGAAAATAGCGAGTCATGATTGGTCAACAAGAATTTGACGTGGAGTCTCTCACTACCCTCAGCTAATGAAACTAAAACGATTCTGAACGCCCTCGATCAGTCTTAAAAATATCCTTAAAACACATGTAACAATAATCCGCGGAACGGTACGGAATTCATTCTCAATTCTGTGAACACATTCGAAATCTAATTACTTGTTAGTTAATCGATTAAATGTAAAACTGGATCAATTAAGCATTAAATTCAACCAGTTTTCGCAAAGGTTAAGTGTAACGAGCCGCAAGGCAACACTTATTTATTGCTATACTTGAACAATTGCGTGTGGCGTTCGGATAATTTGGAACATATAATTATAGCAACATTAGGTTTAGCTATCAATTGCCACGATACTAATGTAGTACACGCCCATTACTAACGGATGGATAAAAGGTATTCAATTCGACCATAAAAAGTGTTATACGCAATTCAACCGTAGCGTCGGTGAGCCAGTCCATAATGGTTTCTGTGCACACTTTGGCTCAGCAACGCGTCGGTGAGTTCTTAGTTGTTATTCATATTAACTTTACCGTTAATATTTTCGTTTTATAAATAAAAAAGAGAATGATTTTCACCGTGTCAACCGCCTACTGTTTATTGGTCACGATTATTTATGGTTTTCGATTTGATGCGCCTAAATCTTCATAAAGTTTAAACTTTCTCTGTTCATTAGATTTGGAGAAAATGTGAAATAGGAATTTGGGTTCCATTTATATGTATATTGAACCCTTATAGATCATAATACAAACATTTCAATATAAATGGCGAACTTAATAATGCTCAGACATTCACTATCAGCGAAAGATGGTTGCATTCATGGGTTTATATATATATATATATATATATATACACCCCGATCCTACCCGCTCAAACATATTTTCTTTTAAAATTTTCGGTGTCATCAAGCCGCAGATGCTCACATTCTTAAAGGAAATTCCATTCCAGTCTCCATCACCGTTTAACAATTGTTTTAAGATTTCAGTAGAGTAATTTAATGTACCCATTATAAGATAGAAGCTAATTAGTTTTTTTTATTAAAACAATTGTAGCAGATTCAAAGAGAGTCATCACTATTAAGCCGACCGATATACCAGTGTGCTCAAACATCCAATATCTATACTATCATTTATAAATCATTGAATAAGGAAACCTAAGTATTGAACGTTCGTGCGCGCCGACAATTTCAGTCGCACTATTGTATTGGGTATTTGCGTTTACCGTTTATTTCCTGACGGACTAAACGCTGTTAAGTAATCGGCCGACGCGTCGTGTTGCAAAACTTATAAATGCCACCGACCAGATCCAAACACTCGCCGCCCGAGAAGAACCAATTGATGCGAATTGAATCTTCTAAACACGTGTTTCGCAAGCTGTGTTTCCCGCTCTCCGCAGTAAGTTAGAACTTTTATAATTATAGGTCGGTATGTAAATCCATATTGAGTATGTACAGCTCACGGTTAGTAGATAATTATTAAATACGTGTAAATGTTAAGACATCTACGCTAAGTTCTTGACTTGCGTAGCTAAATACAACTTATTCCATCTAATATAATTCCCCTGCCACGTTTGCGTCCTTGACCTTACGCGTTATTTGACCCGTTTAATTGTCATCAGGAAAACGTGGTCAACTATATAGTTAATTAACGCATTAATCGCTACAAAAATTCTGAAAAGTTCTTAAATTGTTTAATTTATTTTATTCTTAAATTTGTTTAGAATTTTATGTGTGTATTTTACCATTCTATCGTTTTTCGACGAGGTTCCTTAAAAACTATTAATGATGTTTTTGTCAGTAAAAATCATATGTAAAGATTATTAAAATTATCAACTGGATGGCCCGTACATTAGTCAGTATTGGCTCATAAAACATACAACATCCGAAGATCTTCAGCTGAAGCCTACTTCCAAGACCTCTGACAAGACTTATCGACTGCTGTGCGGAACTGTCGGAAATGTTTCCTCCAACGGCCACGCGTCTTACCACTGACACTCGGAGTAGTTCACTCCAGTTAATTATGTTCAATCGACACAACCCATCAAGTTCTAAGCGTTGCTCTACACCAAAGCGTCCATGCAGTCTATTAATTTCAAGTATCGTTTTTGGATGTTGACGCACACACGAGAGACGCGAGATTCGACATGGAGTTTACTCCGGCCTCAAATTAATTGCGTGTTACAAATAAATGATCACTAGTACGAAGTGGTTCCACTTCAAAAGATGTATAAATTATGTCAATTCGCATTTGACAGTGTAATAAACTATTGCCTGTGCTCTTTACATTGTAGGAGGAGACCGGAGCAGTAACGAATTGTCACGATCATAACTTACGATCTTTTTAAATAATTTAAAAGTCGACCTTGTGCTCATACGGAATAAAAATTACATAAGCCATTACAAGTGCAATCGAGAACATTAAATGTCAGTAAGTTATAGCCACGTTATTAATGATATTACTGAAATATTACGTACATTACAATTATGTTAATTTTCTAGTGCATTTATTTATCAAGAGACTAGCTGGAAGGCCATAGAAGTAACAGTTGAATTAGGTTATATTGTAAAATCTGTGTGGTCCATTGGCTCGGGCCGACCTACCCGACCATGTATGAATGTAATAGAATATTTCGATTTAACTTTCATTCACTTTCAAGCCTCCGAACGTCTCGATTCGTCGGCATTAAGTCGATATTTCCTTCTCCGCAAATTCAGAGTCTCAGTAATAATACGGAAAGCTGTTCTATTAAAGCCTTATCTTAGTGGAAAATTTACTGTGCATTTAAATGTGTGGTACTTATAATATTTGTATGTCCGTATGTATGTACCTACATATATATCAACTCAGTTGCATGGATCCTAAGATCACTTGGCTTCATTTGATCGTGGTCACGGTGAGCCCTCGCTGAGCCTGACAGGTGACATTTCACACTACTGATAGGAAAGCTGTCAAATAATAACTGAATACATTTGTTTTACAATGTGCTATATACCGATGTATAGTTCGCAACGTAATTGTTAATTAATTTTTCTAATACGTAACAATGAAAAGTATAATGGTAAGTAGATAAAGTTGGCCTGTGTGTCTTACTCTCCCACGAACACACGGACAGCGGCGCGGCGTCTTGAATGAAGCGTAAAGGCGAGAGATTCGCAAGGGCCTACTTTGGCCACTTTTCACCGAGTGCGACCGCGCGCCACAAGGTGGAATTCACTTTCACCGACGCACCCAGCGCTGCCGGCTCACCTTGCGTTGTTTTCGTCTTTCTACGTGGATTTTGAAGGTTGATCACCTTCAATGGAGACTTTTGGACGAGTTTGTCGCGAGTACCGCGAGGACTTCTGCCAGTGATGAATGGCTGGATACGACAATCAATCTACACGATCGATTCATAAAATTCACAAATGAAGTTTTGATTGAGTTTTATTTAAGTTACAATAATGAGAGAAGTGAACAAATGTATCAACGCAATATATGTTTAATTATGTTATTATAACAAATTAATTTTATTTTTTTAATGTAACTCTCATTACGATCTATGCAAGGTCGATATTAATATATCGACTTACTACATGTAAACTATTCTGAGTGCTTGTTGATATCATGGAAAGAACTTGCTTAGACATATGAATAAGTAACACATTACGTTTATTATTACGTTTACATTAACGTTTACGTTTACCTCATTACGTTTAAAAACAAGTCGTCCTCGACGCGCTATCGGCCAAGAAAAATCAGGAAAGTAAATATAAGGAATCTGCTCATCCTCATACCCAGTCCCTGGCGCAGATGAAAGATGAGAAAAACAGTTCTTTTTTCGACTTAAGGCAGCAAGTTTATAAAAAATAAGAAGTTAAATAAGAAATAGTAAACACGTACTGGAAGGCATTTTAAATCCTTATGGCTACAGCTGCTTCGCCCTAGCACCCCGTCGGTAAGTCCATGTATCTGCTTATAACTGGTTTTCTTTCATTGCAACTGAAACACCTTACTTCATGTCGATCTTCCGCTCCCACATAGGACTGGAAGTAGAACTGCCGTGCTACTGAAAGCAAACGTTCTATCGCTACTTCTCAGGACGGAATTAATACTGATTGGATCTAACAAAGCCGATGTACCTAAAATGTGGAATTTCGTAATTTTCATAGTAAATAAAGCTTCAGATCAGCTTATCAACGAAATCGAAATATAAAAATTTGGCATACATTTAAATGTTTAAAATATTTAAATGTTAAAAGTACAAAGCTGTGTACTTGTGGACTTGTTGGGTTCGATACGTTAATGTGTATAAATAACTCGCCGCAGCAATTGAACTTTAACATGACGGCCAACTTAAGGATACAGGTGGCGAGGTGTCCATGACCAGAATTAAGACGGATTGTGGCTGAATTTGTTAATCGCTTCTGCATGTTTCGAGCAACTCCAGAAATTACGAGCAGTTTATCACAAATAATATTAATAATTTTCTGGAGGCAACTCATGGAATTTTGATTCTATAAGTTTCTTTTTTATTAAGTTTTTGTAGTGTAGGACTACACTTTTGCACTATTCCGTTGCCCATCTCAACTATCGCGGTCAGTTGCTCACCACGTTAGTTAATTGTGACTTGCTACATCTCACGCATCTTTGAAAACATTAACGTAAATAAGCATACAATGCTGTTTTCATTCCAAAGCGAAGAATTAGATACCATAATAGTCAGTTACAGATATTTCGTCCGGCAGGTCGCGGATAACTACAGTATCTACACTAACACAAACACCACACGTGCTCTATTTACTACATTTATACAACCATGAATAGTTTACCCTAAATTTTTAATTATTATTTTTTTCAGAGAACTATATGTAGAACGGTGGTCTACAACAACCCTAAAAATTCTATAGATCGACCATCCATAACCTTACACCCTACATTGTGTAATGGATAAACAAGAATAATCAGAAAATGTCTAATTACACATAGATTTAATTGAAGAAATTTCTAGAATTTAAAATATTGTAATTTTGCGTCAGGTGAGCCCCGGAGCGGCCCGTTACGCCACGCCCGCGCCACACTTGCACTGTATTGCACAGTTCCCACGCGTGGCTCCGCCCGACTGCGTCTGCTAGAACGGAATGCAATTTAGCAAGATCGCTCTTAATTACATACGATCTCTTGCCTACATTCGTACGGGCAGTACGAAACGTGATATTATATAACATAATTCGGCAATTTGATCTTGATGTTACGTTTGAGAGCCGAAATAAGGACCGATGAAGGGCAAGCCACCATTACAACAATATTTTGGCCTCGCAGCGCTTTGCTTTTGGTTTTGCCAGCGTATATGCGACATTATCATTGTTTGCGAAGCGAGGAATCTCGGGATATGATCTGACCGCAATGTCAGATGCGTTAATTAAATGAACGCAATAAATTATATGAGTAGGTCTACACCTACAGGTTAATACTTCAGACGTTTCCTCATCTTCTCATCACATAGTTTGCAAATAGTTACAATAGAAATGAAATGTATAAAGTGCAAAGATTTAGAATAGCTCCAAGAATTACACACCTGGCGTGGTTCTAGGATTACTAAAATTCTTAGCTTTAATTAACGTTGGTAAATTAAGAGCCCCAAATAGCAATGGCCTACACAAAAGAAGCAAATGACGTGCAGAAAAATTGGTGACTGAAAATATTATAGGGTTCTGAAGTAAAATTTTTTTTTTATATTATATTCATACTTAAATTCTCATACCCCATACCTGGATTATCCCTGGTGCCTCCATCTCAAACAAAGAAGCTAGAAAAGATCAAACAATAAAATCTGATACAAAATGGCTCGGGATCGAATCCGAGACAGTAACTCAACACTACATAAACAGGCCGCAGTTATTACTATTCCCAGACTCGACAAATAATAAAACCCAGTTCTTATGAAGTGGTTCAGTTAATAATCACCTTGCTCATACGACATTTCTTCTCTTTAAGGTCAACCAGTCAAAAATGTTTGTAGAAAGCTGTCAGTCTATCCGAACATCGACTTCCGCGTGTCATTGTGATACCAGGAATGTTATAGTGGCCTTGAACAATCTGGGCCTTCTAGAAGTTTAGCTTGTTTCGGCGTCACCCACGTGTGTTTCCGTTTCCTATAGTTGGATCTATTACGCTAATAAAGTACCTTGAACTGTCCAAGTCATAGACCCGATCGCCTAATTAGAGTAATTGAGTGTCACGATTATGGCCGGAAATGTATCTATCCCAATAATAATACTTCATCGGAGGCTATCACTGACTTTGTTTATATTTTCATTCTGTGAGCTATATAAAAATATTGGCAAAAATATTTTTTCGGAAATTTTTGTTTGTTCATCTCTTTGTGCATCTGAATTGCTGACTATGAGTACTATTTGGCGTAATTCTTACTTAAGTTGTAGATAAATATTAAGACTTTATATATTTTTTTATAAATAGAATGGATATTAAGAAGCTTTTCTGTAGCTATTTCGATTTACCGATTGAATGTTTTGAAGTAGTCATAATGATTTCAAAAATGATGAAACGCAATGATAAAAACTTACAAACACTTTAACTATGAACGCTATTTAAAAAAAATCCAAAACAGCGTATTTTTTCGTACAAAATGAAAGTTAAAAAAATATAACAGGTAATTTTCACAAGGATTTTTTAATATGTACCTAGTAAGAAATATTTAAATATTTACAACGTCAAATTACCAACTTGACATTTGTAAAATGTCATCCATTTTCATCGTCGATGATGATGGTGGATTTTTAAGAGCCTTTATTTAATTTTGTGTGTTTTTAGATTGTAAGTGTGCATGTTTGAGTGAAATCTTGCAAGCTGAATTAATACTACTATCTACTTACCTACGATGTTGAAATTTTACACATTGCTTATGCTTCGGAGACAATACATAATTTTGCATGGCTTGATACTAAACTCAGGGTTGGCTCTAGGTGAGAGAACTCTTTGACGGTAAACACTCCAGTCGCTAAATTGTATGCGCTATAAAAGCTCCTTCACTTTTGTTACTATAAATTTATTTACAGAAACAATCCTCTCGAAAGCATGTTCTATAAGACGAGTGGTATATCTATAAGACGAATCAGAAATCGTACAACGAAATTGATGTGAAGTGAAATTTGGAACAAACGTAATAGACGTTACATTTAATGAGCGGTTTTGTTCCTTAATGATCTCATTACTACATTCATTGTTTGCGCAATAATGACATTTGTCGCGAGCGCACACAGCGGGCGCACCGTCCGCCGCCCGCCGCCCGCTGCCCGCCGCTGTACTTCATGGAGCTTTATTTCGACGCAATGATAACGTATATTTATCATAGATCTATCGTTTGATAGGATGTTAATTATGTCCGGATGATATAAATAAAGACGAGTCGTATTGTACGTATGAATTTCTTTAGGTCTAAGTCAATTTAAGCTTGGTCCCAACACAAAAAAAAATCTATAATGGGAAATTAGATTATTGGAAAGTTTCGTGTATGTATAGAAATGTGTATGTAGAATGTACATGTAGGTATAGAAATTATGTTCCGGTTTTAGGGGTTCTCTTGGTTACTGATCGCTTATACAAGTGGCGATCGTCTGTCACCAACTTAGAATGGAACAAATTACTATCAATTATTAACTGCACAATTACTAATAGTTTTGCAGTCTTCCTAGTACCTCTCTTACTAGTGCCTCTAACAGTCTTATTAGAGTTATGTCACAACATAGATAGACGACAGGGGATAGTGGCTGCATGCATTGCAGATGTTAATGTACATAATGCCAGACGTGAGACCTATTGGTATTATAGTCTAAAACTTCCATAACAATCAGACCATCGCTAGCAGGCTGCCACCAAAAAGAATCAACAACAACAGTAGCTGAGATAGCCCGGTGTACATGTTTGAAATAAAAGCACTAGCAATAATACGTGCTGGATAGGAAATACCTGGAGCCGAGGCCTTCTAGAGCTCGAAACCGACATCTAACACAATCGAGTAGTAAAAATAGTTGCTTAAAATGTATAACAACCATTTCTCCCAGCGCCGGCGGGCGGCTCCGAGGCGAGCCGGTTAATCAAATCACCGAAGCCGATAAATTATCATAAAACGCCTCACGACCTTAGCGGAGTCTCGATTAATTCACCTGTTACTGTAACGAGCACTTCCCGATCGCCTTAAAAACCTACATTGTCCGAACTGTAATCACACATGTCGTTACATTTTAATAATCGGGAATTGAAGGTAAAACCGTAATTAAACTTTAACTTGTGTCCAAGGTCTAATCAAACAAATATTGTACCGGCTGTAATAACTCAGCCTAGCGACGATGGAATAAAACCTTATTAAGATATACCACTCTCTTATCTTATGCATATTTGTACATTCTTCCTACATTTATATAAAAAAAACTCTGTACCCTTTAATTTCGTTCGTAATAATAATAACCTATGATTATATTCATTAGCTTAAAATGAGAACCTTCATTTACTTATTTCTCATTATTATTCTAGATTTCCAGGCTAAGACCATAAACTGTTCATACCATCTTGCATCTTTGATACCATCTTTAGACGTATTTTTTTCACAAAATTGACTCAGTATATTTGTATTTACGTTTTAGTTTAGAGTATGATTGAGCTCATTTACTCCATTAATAGATATGCTTGCCATGTTTGATTAATTCTTGGATTGGGTTTTTGATTGATTCTTGAATTTGTTTGTGATTTAAGTTTTCTTATGATAGTATAAAGTTATACTTTACACATTTTAATAACCAAGCAATAAAATTAATTATATTTTTATTGCTTTTGATGCCGTGATTGGTTTTGATTAAAATATAGTAATCAAATTATTATTTTGGTGTTGATTGTCGTTACGTGTTGCAGTTTCCATGTAAATATGACATTGCATGTTTGAAAATTAAGTGGACTAATTACGTTTGAAGTTTTATTATTCAATAACAGTGTACTACCACACCTTGAACTTTATTAGTAAGCCAGACTATTGGAATAGGTTTAGCCTGTAAAATTTTAATAGCCACCCCGTTCAGGGTCTTATATTTTAATTATACATATCACAAGGCGCGGAAATGATATTCGGATAAGGTAAGACAACACCAACACGCTCCCCTCATAAGACTCGAGTGTCCCCAAGAAGAAGAATCGTCATCTCAATTAATATACTAATATTAATGTCCAATTTCTGTATACTAATATACTCTTCCTTATCGTAAAACAAGGATTCTGTGGTCACATGAGCATTTACTCTCAAACATACCCTGAATAAGAAAATCTATTAAATACAAAGAGCCGTTAACATAACTTCCGAAAAGCTGACATATCACGTTTATACATAATAAGTTTACGACCTTTACCTTTTAAACACTGAAGCTACAGCGCGACGCGGCCGCCGGTGACGGAATTGCATAAATCGTGCAACCGTCGACACCGTAACGTTGCAATTATGTCCATTAAACAATTACGGAGGTCGAACAATTAACACCTGCACGATGATAATCAAACTTTGAGATGTATATTTGAACGATACGCACAGATACATCTCTCATTTTAACCAGAACAAATTTGTATCTCGTCGTCTTTCAAATAAGGTTTAGTTCAGTTCGTCAGCGATGACTTAACAGTATTTAGCAGGACATGTTAAGTCATGTTCCTCTATTGTCACGTAACGGTCGGAGAGTAGTTACCGTGTTTTGTTCGAAAGTTACCTGTGAGAATTATGTCACTTACTCGTAAAGCTTACGATGAGTTTGATGAGATCGAGTGCAGTTCACTGGGTCACGTTGCTGGGAGTTGCTATAAGTTAAATTAATGACGTACTGATAGTTGATGATTGCGTGGCGAGTGTAGCATAACTAATATGCTAATTACAAATGAATTGTAATGTCGGTCGTGCGTTGATGAATGCGTTTTTCCGGTGTTTAGGATTCTAGACTATGGACTATGAAAATTTGTGACACGCGATTGTTTCCGATTATATGTATTGAAATGGTACACACATATATAAATGTGTTTTGAATAAAATTCCGTGAAGACCGACGATTTATACAGGATTTTGTTTACTTGTAAGGTATTTTGTAAAGGAAATGTAAATTACATAAATAAGTTAAGAGATAATAGTTACGCTCCTTTTCTTTATTTTTTCTCTGTTAATCATTTTCTTTGGTATATTGTTTAGTAAATAATATATTTTTAGCAACTTTTTAACAATAAAGTACAACAACTAAGGAAGATGTGACAATAGAAAAAAATGTTTGATACATAGAAAATCATATATATTCATTAAATTTTCAATAACGATAACGGTAATACTTCAACAATCAAATGGTTTCAAAACAAATATTCCAATGTTCCGAACTCTTCAACCTGTAGTTTCTAACAGAAATCGAACAAGAAGACGAAACAAAAGCTTTATTTCTTAACACATTAGGACTCGCACATCAATATAACGTATAGAGTTCAATACGGACTGAGAAATTAGAAAGTCGATGGCATTGGTCCGGACCTACTCATCTTATACACACAAACGGCCAGATGAAGCACACGCACACACACAAGCTACTCATCTCACGCACACAGACACGATCGCATACATTTACGGACTTGTTTGACCTTTCATCGGATTGTGAAAGTGTTTGGGGTGTGGCCTGAGTGGCGGCGGTTTACACGCTTGTTAAGAGTTAATAAAATATGTAATTATATTGTATCATTGCTTGATGTATAAATCAGGTGTATGAACGTCGAATCAAAGGTGTTAACACCTTTATTTTTTTTTAACTTATACTTGTAGATATTAGAAAGTAATTATCACTTGTTTCGTTAGATACATCGTAAAGACACCTGTATAAGTTCCCCTTGAAAGTTTCCACAAATACCGTAACTATCAACTAGTGAATGTTATCTAACGATAGCACCAGCGACAATTCAAGTCCTTCAAGACGAAGAAATGGAGATGACTTGTGAATAAACGTACAATTAATAAGCAAGTTATACGTAGTGTCCCCGCTACCTCCCGTCACCGAGCTCCGACCGGCGCTGCGTTCATCTTCACATTTAAACTAATAGCTACAAGTTAAAGATACTCCGGTTACACCGCTAACTATGTTAATGGCTTCCATTCGCGATAATACGCGAGATTTAATCGTCTCATTGAATTGTTTACGGTTTGATTAAGAAACTTTTAGCTATCTCTTAGAAATATAATATTAATTGATCGAGAGAACGTCAGGTATTACTATCTAAGTATCTATTTTGCCCACAGATTACTGAATCTTATAACTGTCTCCTTATAAGAGTTAAGTAACCAAAGTCGACAATGATACCCTTGTAACTTAACTAACAAAGTTACACTCTTTATTTGTCAAAATACCGTTATTAGCGTTGTTCTAACCTACCACTCAACTCGGGAACGGCTCATCTATGCCATATAACTTAAAGCCACTAGAATCTAGTTAGAGCCGATGGCCAGCCTGCTCACTATGTTAATAGCATCTATATACTATTTGCAGTAACTGGTAACACTGAATGTCCTATTATATTACCTTCGAGTTATTAATAACAGTTACGAATTAAAGTTTAAGATTAAATTTTGAATGTTAACACTAAAAGAGATATACAGTATAAACTCGTACTGCTTTGTAACTTTAATAAATGGATGTTAAATATACTGTAACTTAATTCTACATAGTAAAGTTGTAACTTATAAAACAACGTAAGTTAACTGTTGCAATTAAAATAAATACAAGTAAAACTTAATCAACAAAAACACAATAAGAACTATAAATTTGTTACATACATTTAAAAATTACAACAAAAGTAATGCACGATTTTGTACCGCACTTGTTTTAAATAATTGAATCTCCCGCGGCCGGCATTCTGACCCGGATTCTTCTGTTCCTTACGCATCTACCAACGGATTACTATAATAAAATCATTTCATTATCTTATCTTATCTTTAATAACCACGCATCATCATCAATCAAGCATCGATAAGCCTTCGCCGCCATCCCCCCCACTGCCTGCGCGACACCGTCCGATCGCCTCAGTGACCCACTGAGGTACAGGTTTCTCGTGGAGCCGCTGGACCCATTCCGATCATATAGCGGGATGTCCACTCACATGCTGTCGTGGCTGAGTTTTTTCTACTAAAATATCGGGAAAAACAAACAGGTTGCTGTTGAAAAACCGAGAAAGTGCACGTTGGGTCGTGGGCAATGAAGGGTCCCATAGTTGTAATTTGATTGACTGTTACTCATTAAGTTACAAATGATACATCTTTTTTCTTACGACGGGAATATCTTCAAAAGATAAGATATCCGAACCCTTAAGATACCGGGTTTTGTGGGATTTCTATCCACTAAAAACCCTTCGGCTGCCATCCGACGCAAAGAAGATCTCTAGTGGACGCACCGGCGCGGACGAACGGACGAGACCCATAGTTTCGTATGGCTTAAATAGAAATAAAACCTTGTGGTATTAGTTTTTAATTTTTTTTATTACTTTGTCAACGTGATAAATATGTATTGCATACCAAATTGCATTTAAATAGTAATAAATGACATTTGTTTACATCAACTCGTGTATATCAATAAAATAGTGACTAACAATTATTAGTTAATTATAATACGTTAATGAGTTACAAAATGTATGTAACCCAGTGCCCCCCCTCCCCGGGGAATGGTATGAAAACGTTATGAATCCGAGTCTCTGCGGCCCCGGTGACCCAGTGGCGGCGCGGACCCATTTCGATCACGTGCGGGGTGTACCACTTTACTCGGTATACGTATTACATTAAAAATATGTATGTTAAGTACAACTGATATTGTTTATTTTATTTTATAATTCCTTATTATTCACCAAGAACAGGACAACAGTGTAAAAGTACTTTAAATACTTCATGATACTTTTCTAACGTTCCTCAACGACTAACATAGAGAGCCGTTAGGCAGTAATAATAATAATAAAATTATTATTATTTTCATTATTCGCCACTATCTTTTTCATGTTACTAGATAACGTAACATGCTACTTATTTTCTATTTAAATATTGACCCAGTGGATGCGCACAGGTTTCGGTGTCGTTAAACCCCTTTCGATCTCGCTACACGTACGCCGACGACGGAAATGGACGGAAAACGCGAAAGTGCACGAAATGCTGACTGCATTCGGACGGAAATATTTAGAACGGAGCTGTGACAGGCGAGCCTTCGCGGTATGTGGTGCTTTTGAAACCAACACATTTAAGGCTCCAAGTTTCTCTAAGATGTTCTCGTAAAACAATTAGAATTTGTCGTAATAAAGATTCCATATCCTTCGTAAGTATATGTATAAGTAGGTTGTAACCTAATTAACGACCGAAGGCTAAATCTTATTTGCCCGTTGATAAAAAAAATACTTGATACATGTGGTCCAGTAAACATGAGTACAAATATCTACTTACGAAAATAATATTCAGCTTCAAGAACGTATCCTTTGTCGAAGATTACTCAAGACATGCAAGTTCAATTTGATATTTATTTATTTCGCGTACGAGAAGGTGTGGAAGTGACCTCTTCATTGAAGCTATTTTTCTTTTTACTAATTATATAATGTAAATTTTAGTATTACCTACCTTTGGAAAATAAGCTATTCAATAAAGGTCCATCACATCAGCAGTATTGTAATTACAGCGGCGAGTTCTCATAAAGATTGCTCCGTCTGATAGAGTATAATTTCCACGTGTAATCTTTCTAATCAGGTGTATTTAAACAGTTTCGCGCTGAATGAATCGTGAGTGTCTCAACACATCTTTAATATTAAATGATAACTATGATATTCACTAACGCGAATAAACATGAACCGGATTATGATATTAAAAATGTATTGAGCGAGAATTTAAATAACAAATTTTGCTCTTTGACCTTTTAACATTGAAATAGCAAACAGATTAATGGCTAATATATTGCCTAATTAACGCTCTGTTGCCAAATTAAACATCTGTGGTACCAAGTTGCGACATTTTTGCGTTTCATTATCGGCATGCCTGCGAATTCAAGGTTAATAAATAATAGAAACATCATGACTCTGCGGCTAATGGTGGCGACCATTTAGAGATGGCAGGGTCCCGGGTTTGACCGGAGAAAACATTCATGTCAAATATAAATCTGTTTTTCTGTACTTAGTTGTTTGTAGTCTTATTTGGTCATTGTCTAAAAGCAGTACTAGTGCTGGGGTGTAAATATATGTATATAATAATAATAATATGCATATCTTATCTTATGACAGAGAGATAATTAAGAAAATGATGATTATTTCAAAATCGTCAAACATGTAACATACAAATTAAAAGTAATATATTTTAAAACCTAAAATTTGAATTCCAGTGTTTTTAACTTAACTTTTAATTGTATTGTGCCGTTCGCTTCTCTCTGGTCGCAACTCTGTAGCGACAGTCACGGATAGCGAATAATTAAAATAGAGCTTTTAAGATGCTAAGGTTAATGAGAATCACGAAAAAATTGTATCGCAAATTAAACAATTCATTCATCACAATAGCACTTTACATAGCGACTTACAATACAATAGCCGATTACGAGTCGTCGTTACGACATGCAACTTGCGCACAACTTGATCAAATCATATGACTCACGTATCGTTACAATATTTAGCAGACGACCCGCACTGTTAGCTCCTCGTCTCACCGCCGACATGTTAACTACGATTTTAGTTATGGTAACTTTAAATCCATAATTACAAACTTACACTCCCGCCATACCTGTAACATTAATTTAACTGTGTGTGAACTGTTTTAGTGAAATGTCCGTCACACATGTAACTGTATACATGCTGGTGAATAATAAACTCTTCAAACTTTATATATTTTGTCTTGGCGAATGAAACAACTTGACATTAAGTACCTACAATATCGCAATGCAACAGAGAACAGATATTGATGAAATAATTCAAGATAAGTATTGATGCAACCATTTCATTTTAACACGGATAATTCTATTATGTCGATGATACTAGTTATATTTCAATATTCCTTCTACTTCCCTATTTGGCGCTGAAATAATAAGGGCTGATAAAGGTGGTTCCGGTGTTACAGATGTCCCCGGGCGGCCGACCAGCTACCAGCACGACCTGGGAGCTCGTTTATCCGTTGTTCACGTAACAAACCATAACGTGCCACGAAATAATTTACGGCCGTGAATTATCACGCTATCGAAGTTGATTATTTTTATACCATTTTTTCACCACATTATCCTTCACTGGGATGAGATTTAAATCCAAATATAATTTCAAAAATTAAAGATGCGTTCAGAATCGACCTTTAAAGAGTTGGAACTATTGGATCAATCAACACACAGTTTGGAGTTCCAAACGCATGTAATATTTTATAGACACAACTAACTGGCTTCTGATGTTCGTGACTGGTTTAAAATTGGTCGCTCGATCGTGTGTGAGCGTTACGCGTGATCTATAGTCATTGTTTCGTATGTAACTATTAGCGGGCACTGTAGGGCACGGAACTTCCCTACTGCTTCCGCGTGTTGCGTGATATTCAGGTCGGTAATGTAGAGATGCGATAAAATTTGATTTTACGTAACGGTTAATTGTCTTTGGAAACCCTTCCATATCCGTAGTACCTCCTCCTCTCAAAAAACTAGAGACATCACTACTATACTGGGTAAATTCCGCTTGTTATTAAATCACTAACACCATTTTTGGGACATATTTAGTGTAAAAATATTTCACGAATGATTATTCTTATTTCATCGTAGACTACTGGTAAGGTAAAGAATTCTATCACTAATGCCATGACTAACGTGAGGAGCAATTAAATAAAAAAT